>LTAE01003650.1:11385-36301 GCA_001647135.1 Pontederia paniculata
GGCCGCCGCCACCCGGACACGGGGTCCGAGTCGGAGGACGGGGGCTCCGTCGGGCACAGCGGGCCGATAGGCGTCAGGAAGAGCGGCAACAAGAGGGGCGCGCGGTTCAAGGACGAGGAGGCCTACGTTGAGATCACGTTGGACGTGAAGGACGACATGGTCGTCGTGCAGAACGTTAAGGGCGCGGACCATGGGGCGGCGGCGCTCGCGAGGAACCTGGAGATCAACCGCGCGTCGGCGGTCACCTCAAAGCTGAAGCAGGTGTCGCGGGAGCTCCGGCGCATGGCCTCGGGTGGTCCGAGGCGGCCCGAGAGGCTCGACAGAAGCCAGTCGTGCGCGGCGCAGGCCATCAAGGGGCTCCAGTTCGTGACCAAGAACGTCGGGACGCAGGGCTGGGCGGAGGTCGAGCGGCGGTTCAATGAGCTGTCCGTCGACGGCGTGCTGCTCCGGTCGAGGTTCGGGCAATGCATAGGTGATTAATTGATCAGATGGATCTTAGCATAGATGTAGAAACTCAGTTCTTGCAGTAACATTCCGACCCTGCTGTGATCATGTACAGGAATGGAGAAATCTGAGGCCTTTGCCGGGGAAGTCTACGATGCACTGGCGCGAAAGAGGGGCATAACGGCGGCCGTGCTGAACAAAGAGGAGCTCCGTGACTTCTGGGAGCAGCTCTCCGATCAAAGCTTCGATGCACGCCTTCAGACCTTCTTCGACATGTATGTATATGCATTAAATTCCCCCGTCACACCTCTCTGATTCATGCTGATTGAGTAGTTCTCAAGTTTAACTGTTAAGAGCTGAAAGCTCAATTGTCATGATGCAACAATCATCCTGTCTGATTGTACTGTAAAGAAAATTTAAAGAGGTTTAGATCCAACTCCATGCTCACAACTTGCAGAATTGATGTCTTCAGTTCTTTTGTCATATAGTTTCAGATGCAAATAATTAAGCTAAATTCAAATTTTTGAATATTTTTCTGAAAAAAATATTATAATATTCGAAAGTACAAAAATGTTAAATTACAGATATCCTGCCACCCAGAGGCACTGACAAACATGGTTCAGTTGATTACTCTGGTGCTCATGCCACTGTTTACACATTATTCAATTCAAATATTCAGAAAGCTCCTTTTTTTCTCAGGGTTGATAAGAATGCAGATGGCAGGATCACAGAGGAAGAGGTCAGAGAGGTGAGTTATTAAGGAAAACTTTGGCATCTTGAATAATTAACTTAGTAATGCTAATTACTGTTTGTTCATCCACTTTGTCTTGTGTTTAATTAGATCATCTCCCTCAGCGCTTCTGCAAACAAGCTATCAAGGATCCAAGAACGTGCAGATGAGTACACTGCACTGATCATGGAAGAACTCGACCCGGAAAACTTGGGCTATGTCGAGGTCTGTCCTCATGCATAATTAAGTAGTCCGTGAACTATGCTACTTGAATTGAACTTAACATGTGTGAATTCTGCGCTTGCAGATCCACAACCTGGAGATGTTACTACTGCAGCCGCAGGTCCATGCGACCAACTCCCTCATGAGCAAGCTCCTGAGCCAGAAGCTGATCGCCACCAAGGAGACGAACCCGATCAGCCGCTGCGTCCGTCGGTTCAACTACTTCATGGAGGACAACTGGAAGCGTGTCTGGGTGATGGCGCTGTGGCTGTCCATCTGCGCCGGGCTGTTTACGTGGAAGTTCATACAGTACAGGCATCGTGCCGTGTTCAACATCATGGGCTACTGCGTGACCACGGCCAAGGGCGGCGCCGAGACCCTCAAATTCAACATGGCCCTGATACTTCTTCCGGTCTGCCGCAACACCATAACGTGGCTCAGGACCAGGACCAAGCTCGGCGCCATCGTCCCCTTCAACGACAACATAAACTTCCACAAGGTGGTGGCGGCGGGGATCGCAGTGGGCACGGCACTCCACGTCGGCGCCCACCTGACGTGCGACTTCCCCCGGCTGCTGCACGCGACGGACGCCGAGTACGAACCCATGAAGCCCTTCTTTGGCGAGAAGCGGCCACCCAACTACTGGTGGTTCGTGAAGGGCACCGAGGGGTGGACGGGCGTCATCATCCTGGTGCTCATGATCGTCGCGTACGTCCTCGCGCAGCCGTGGTTCCGGCGCAACCGCCTGAGCCTGACGAACCCGCTGCGGAAGCTGACCGGCTTCAACGCGTTCTGGTACTCCCACCACCTCTTCGTCATAGTCTACGCGCTCTACATCGTCCATGGCGTCTGCCTCTACCTCAACAGGACCTGGTATAACAAGACGGTACGTTTGCTTGAGATCAACCAAAGCTCTATCAAAATCCAACTTAAGACCACCTTGATTTGTTATTCTATGGCGCACTTGCTTTATTCTTTGGCTATTACTTGCAGACATGGATGTACCTGGCGATACCTGCAACACTGTACGCATGCGAGCGGTTCCTCCGCGCCTTGAGGTCCGGCTACAAAACCGTGAGGATACAAAAGGTGATTCCTGCAATTATGTGTTCTCTCCATAGTTCATATACAACTGATCAATTTTGCAAGACGCTTCCTGTATATATCATGCATGCCTTGTAGAGCAACAATGGCGTTTACTACTAAACACATGCATGCTAACTTTTATTTATTCCACTGCTACGCATTCAGGTCGCAGTTTACCCAGGAAATGTATTGGCTCTTCATATGACAAAGCCACAAGGCTTCAAGTACAGGAGTGGGCAGTACATCTTCATGAATTGTGCGGCTATTTCGCCATTCGAATGGTATATCATATATATAACTTTGTTTTCGATCTCTCCGTCAACTCATAGCAGCTCAAATGGCAAGTTTTTTTTTACTCGTTTGCCCTGCTGCAGGCATCCCTTCTCCATCACTTCGGCTCCCGGAGACGACTACCTCAGCGTCCACATTCGCACCAGAGGCGACTGGACCTCTCAGCTTAGAGAAGTTTTCTCACAGGTCTGTCAGCCTGCAAAAGATGATCAGAGTGGACTCCTCAGAGCTGATATGATGAACCAGCACAATTATCCATTGTACGTATATAGAATCAGATCAAGTTAATGTCACATATATAGTTGGTGACCATGGGCTAACGACGCGAGAGATTTCTACTGCAAGCAGGTTCCCGAGGCTCCTGATAGACGGCCCTTACGGTGCTCCGGCGCAGGACTACGAGCACTACGACGTGCTCCTCCTCATCGGCCTCGGCATCGGGGCGACGCCGCTGATCAGCATCGTCAAGGACGTGCTCAACAACGTGGATGCGAAAAAGAGGGCTGCGGCGGGAGGCTGCGGCGGGGACATCGAGAGCGGGGGCGGGGGCAGGAGGCGCCGTTCAACACGCAGCGGGCGTACTTCTACTGGGTGACGAGGGAGGAGGGGTCCTTCGAGTGGTTCCGGGGGGTGCTGAACGAGGTGGCGGAGAAAGACAAAGACGGCGTCATCGAGCTGCACAACCACTGCACGAGCGTGTACGAGGAAGGCGACGCCCGCTCGGCGCTCATCGTCATGCTGCAGGCGCTTAACCACGCCAAGAACGGCGTCGACATCGTCTCCGGCACGCGCGTGAAGACCCACTTCGCACGCCCCAACTGGCGCAACGTCTTCAAGCACGTCGCCATGAACCACGCCGACCAGCACGTTGGTAAGTAAACAAGATCATACTCGCATTAATGCCTGTAAAGCTTTGAATTGGTTCTAACTTGGAGCTGCTTCGAGTTGCAGGTGTGTTCTACTGCGGAGATCCGGCGTTGATACGGGAACTGAGACGCCTGTCGAAGGATTTCTCACACAAGACGAGCACCAAGTTCTTCTTCCACAAGGAGAATTTTTAAATTTTCCTGTTAATTAATTAATTTATTTATCGTAAGGTTCTGCGTGTTCTTGTCAATACGTCTTTTAATTTAAAACTGTTGCAAGCAAAGCATTAATTGTAATATGATTTTGGCGAAGTATGATATTATTCCATCTTCGGAAGAAAGTATTCAGAGAATTACATTAAAAAATGGTAGAAAATATATTTAGTTGATTAAAAGTCATCAATTAGATGAAAATTGAAAAATTTGTGTAAATCTTTTTCTTATTAAAAAGTGATATTCAGTAAAGATAGCAAAAATTTTAATAATCCAAATATAAAAATCTAAGGAAATTCCAAGGGGGATTGTCCTCCCAAAAGTGATCATCTCTGGATAATCAAGTAAGACAAATAGTCCGCAACCTAGTTTATGATAAATATGGTGGTATTTGAAGGCAGATAATGTTGGCCCACAATATGATATTGTCCATGGAATGATTTGTTCCCTTCCGAGAATTGCAACCAAAGCTTTGTAGTTCTCCAAAATAATGAGTGAGCCCACTTCCATGACTGAATGAAATCTCTGATTATAAACCACTTCCATGACTCAATAGAATATCTGATTAGATAAAAGTTTGAAAATGAGAAGGAATTATATAACCCACTACTCTTACCTTATTTTGTCTAATAAAAGACCCACGCGCGTTCACAGAGTGAGGTGACACCCCTTAGGTTGGTGTTAGATACAAATTCATTGAAGTTCACTGAGGCTCGAACGAGTATGACCGTCAACATGGTCATTTGAGAGCAAAAGTGTAACTCGTTCATTGCATTCCAAAGCTCTCTTAAACAATACGCAAAAATGGATTAAATTTGTTTTTCTTGAGGTTGGATCGAGTTGATCCCCCTCAAGTATCAAATCCCCGACATCCCCAGGAGGGTTGATAAGAAAAACAAAAAAGAATATGCATCGTAAAAAAAAATCCTCCTCAAGCATTCAACCGTAGAGGAAGAAAGAATACCGTGACACTTTAGTGAATGTGATGTTTAGAGAAGGATCAAACTAGAGATCGAAGACTTTGTGAGCAATATGTGATGAGCAAGCTTCCACAAAAAAGTTATGGATTTTCGAGGTAGGAGGGATTGGATCTTCCAGATCTGCCTCTAGCCTTTGCATTCTCAAAAAGAATTGACATACTTATAAATTTGTGCAATGAGAGTTGTTGACCCATGTTCATCGATCATCATTGAGTGAAGTTCGGATATAGATTTGTAAAATGTGTAAAGCTAAATTAGTTCCGAAAGCATTCACAAGGAAAAGAAATTTGCAATCATTTCCTATCAATAAATATGCAACAATGATCTCACATAAAGTGCATTGATGTTTATATATGTAGGCTCAAGGCTGAGGGGCATAGAGAAAAGTCATAGATCATATATATAGTTGATTTTCCATCACTAATTTGTGACCCAATTCCCTTTCTTGATATCTCTTAGAGTATTTAATACTAGTCTTCAACTTCATGCAATGTACTTTCATGAATGGATAGGGATCAAGGATGGGGCACCCCCATATTTGTTGGATACTAGTTGAACTCATAGGTCTCGCTGCTCATGCAGCAATGAGAGGACTCATTTGACAAGCAAAGAAGATCATATATAGTAAAAATAATGGAGATCCAAACACCCCTCGTTCTTATGCTTTTGGATGACATGCCAATTAATGAGGCGAGCACCAAATGTCTCACCACCTAAGGAGTAGAAAAAAAATCTAGGTTGTTTATTCAAGTGTTTCAATGACTCCATTCGATATATATATTGAAGTTAAGACATGATTTGGGATTGTATTGATTACTGATTTGATTAAGGTTTTATTATTAGCCTGATTTAAATGTTTTCCGCATAGAGACAAGTTGCTACATTGGTTTTAAGAAAAGACTAACTTTTCTAGGTTAGGAACTTGTGAGAAATTGAAACAATAGTTAAAAGAATAGGAACCAAATTTTCTTGACAACATGTTTTGGAGTTTAGCTCTTCTTCGTACATTAAAGTTGGATGGAAAAAAAGTTTTTTTCACTAAGTGTTACTAATGTTCTAATATGTTAATTTATTATATATTTCAAACACTTTTTTTTAACTTTTGTAGTTGACATAGTTGTATTTATAGAGATGATCATATCATTTACATATAAAACATGGTCGAGCTTAAAAGATTAAATCTGGAAGGGCTTGATGATTCCTTAGAAATTGATTATTCTTCATGCATTAAAGTTGAATTGAAATTTTTTCCATTCACACTATGATATTTTTTGGTTTAGAATATTTGAACAAATTTTTTTTATACTTGATGGGTCTAGTTGTATTTCGATTTGTTAGTGTTGAATAAGATTGTAGCATGATAGGAAACTTCTCATTCCAAGACAATTAGTTTATGTTCGGGAATTTAATAATCCAATTTTGATTTAAAAAACAAAGATCAAGATGGTAGTTAATGCAGGTCATGCCACTTCGTTTATTACACAAGTATATGGTCCAATAATAGGGTGTGGTTTTATTATTAATGCTGGTTAATCATATTTGTAAGGCAATGATTAGATTTGGCACTCTTAAATTGGGCTCCCCATTTTTATCCTCAAGTGATAGGGTGAAGTTAAAAGCCACAACAAATCTTCAAAACACAATGATTTAAAATTCATTCATAAATCATTTCGAAAAGTCGATAAAATACTAATTTAGATGTAAGAGATAAAGGAAGAGAAACCTTCATTGATGACAACCATATGGAGGATTTGGGTGGACTTATGTATTAAAGGTCACCCTAATATCAACAACATGCCATGCGAGGATGATACTTTAGGCTGCTCCAGACCTTCATGGGTCTCACCTTTCAATCCTTTTTCCAATATGGTAAATAACTTCCTAAGATTTGGATGCCTCACTATGAGTCTTGATGATCTTTGGTAGATCTCATTGTTGACTCCATTTGAGAACCAAGAATCAGTCTCGGGCCTTACTCCTATAAGCCCCTTGGTTGTTTTATATGAGAGCTATAATAGGAAAACACTATTGTTAGAGATGCCTACTGAGACCTATTGGCAACATCAAAAGAGGGGATTCAAAAAGTATAAGAGATGTGAGTACACGATAAAGGTTTCTTACCTAAGCCTCACATTTTTTTTCTAACTTTCCACACTTTGTGAAGGTTGAATGGTGGGGAACCTTACTCTTGACTTTCTTGCCCTTCTTGTGTTCGAAAAAAAGTCAGTGATAAGATCTTGATCAATCTCTTCATCTTCCAACTCAGATTGAGATGATGATAATGTCACTTTGCTTGTTGGAAGCGACAAACCAAAATATCAACCATGCTAGAGAGATTCTAGTGATCCTGGGGGAAGTGGTGTTTTACTTTACCGTTGAAGGATGTAGGCATGAGAGAGAAAAGATTTCTTTGGGCTTTTGATTTGCCAAGGAGATAACAAGTCAACGTGACTTGTCTTGGGAGGAGAGTACATGGAAGACAACTAGGTGCCCTCGTAATTGTGCGTGTACCAGAAGGTCGTCGTGTGTCCTTAATAGTTGGAAGTGTAATTGATGTTAGAATATGTAGCAATGGTTTACCTAGTAGAGTCCCTTAGGTTAAGGATGAGCACCAAGTGTACCTCAGTCGAGCGAATGTCTTGGATATACGGAAAAGTAGGAACGATTAGATATTCTTGCACATAAAAAAGATCCACATGAGGACAATCAAGTTTGATCTCTTGCTAAGGTAGCATACACATTGCCAATGTAATGCAATCTGATTTGTTGAACTGGTTGGTGCTTATACGATAAACCGCTTCTTCCCTTCCTTCAATAGGTCAGCGGCGCAGTGGGAACGACTGGATCCATAGGATGTATAAGAGATGTCCATCTAGTGAGTCTCTATGTGAAGGACAAGTTGAGAGTAATGATATTATCAACTATAAGAAAAGTAAAATTGTGATAAATTATCATATACTCATTGAAATTACCGACCATTGTTGATGTGTAGACTCAATAGTCTTTGCTTGAACGGTTTTGCAAGGTCCATTTACAAACATACACGAGCAATTTTACACTTCTCTCCTTGAAGTATATGGTCATCCACCTTCAATGATTCTCCAAAATGTTTAGAGATCCACAAGATGGAGTCGAGTTGCACAATTCAAAAGGGAGACCGAATAATTAAAACCAAACCAAAGCAATAGAGAGGTGGTACTCGAGTGGCTTGTAAAATAGTTTTGTCTTAGCAATATATAAGAAATTGATCCGCCAAGGCCCATTCTGAGCACAAAGTTTAGATCATCAATATTCTCAAAATGAAAAAAAAATCAAGCATAACTTTTCCATTTTATAAAAAAATAAGTAAACTCATAATAAAATAATAAATTTTATCTTTAATTATATTTGTGACATGAATTTATGATAATTATTTTATATCATCATCATAAAAATATAATAATTATTAAATAAGGTATATGTAAGATAAAGTAAATTTTGACAACCATCTTAAGTTAAAACAATTACAAATGATAAAAATACATTAAAGTTGATGGCAATAAATATTTCAACTTATGTTAATTTATTTTTTAACCTTCATTATTAATCATTAAAAATATGACTATATGAAGTATTTAATATCTTAAATTTTCTTATACGGTCATACAAACTCATATAAAATTATTCACGTTTATATAATCGCACATACTGCTACGAAGCATATGTATTCGTATAAAACTATATGAGAATTGATACGGGTTGTACACATTATCAATTCATATAAGATTATGACGATTTAATTTGAGAGTTTGCACTTAAAAATAATATATGATCTTAATATATAAAAAAGAAATATGAAAAGAATCCAAATGAAGAAAATACGGTGAAGAGTGAAATAATATTTCTTTTATATTACAATTAAAACATACCTTATTGTAAACTATTTTTCTACCTAGTCAAATGTAAAAAAAAAGAGAGTAATTTTTATAAAGAAAATATATGTTTAGTTGATTTGAATAATTTTTTGGGTTTGTCCAAATTTAAAATAATAAGTCATTAATAAAATTTGAACTTTGGACCTTTTGATATAAACTAAATCCACTTATTCACTTGAACTACTACATAAATTTGTTATTTTCTTATCATTTTATTTATATATTGACTTCAACTACTAATATATATGTATATATATATATTTAATACATCGAAAAGTTGAGGAACAGTAGCTCCCACCGTCTATGTGGGTCCGCGCTCGAGTACATCATTATTAAACTCTTTATAAGAAGGAAATCGAAACAAAATGTACAAAAATATAATTATATCATTTGAACCAGAAACGGCGTTCCACCCGCTCGAATGCCGTTTGCGTCCATCTCCTACACCTCGCCGTTACACGCTCTGCAGTCTCTTCATTCTTGTAGGATTGAGCTTGTTGCCAAACCCTAACCTGAGAAATCCGAGCAGCTCCGATGGCCGACGCTGATCTGGACTCACCCCCTCCTCCGGTGGCCGCATCCCCCCGCTCTCCTCGCCGGAGGTAAGTTCCCCAATCCCTCGGGATTCCTCTGCCATTGTGGCTGATATTTGAGTTCATTTGAGCAAAAGCGGCAAAATGCCCCGATTTCGATCCCTTTTAGTTATATGACTCTTCTCTCTCCGTTGCAATGGCAGAACAAGGAAACCAAGCAGCCGGTTGGAGAAAAGAACGCGATAAGTTGATTGCTTTCTTCTTATGCTCACTCACTGCTGGTTAAATCCACGTTGTTTGTTCATGCATTGATTGGGATTTTGAGCGAATCACAAACGGAGTTGTTGTTTAGGATTCAAGGTTTGAAACAGGTACATGAAAATTATGTCGATAGTTTCCAAGAGTAATCGTTGAAGAAACTGGGTTGCAAATGAGAAAAAAGTAGGTCTCAAGAACCAGAAGCTGATTTGGTAGTGATTCAAGTTTTTATTGCGGCAGGATTTGCAAAACTGGATAACAAATTTGGATACACAAGCAAAGACCTACAATGATGTAAGTGACTGTGCTTTCATAAGCACAAATGCAAACATGTGTGCCTTGCCCATCCTAATCCGTTGCATGATGCGCTCGTGCATAATTGACATCAAATGATTTAATTGTTATGCATATATCAAAAGACATAGGTTTTACATTATTTAGGGAATTTAGTTGTTATGCAGATTTGGAACCTTGAGGCAAGCGGGATATTCAGCATGAGCTCTGCGCATCAGTTAATTGCAGAACACAAGTGGCAGGCAAAAAGATATACTGTGTTTGCTATCTGGAAATGGAAAGGCCTCAGCGAATTTTCAGCTTCCTCTGGTGCCTCGTAAGTAGAAGACTCCTAATTAATGATCTAAGATTCAGAAAGCACTTTTAGACATCTGATTGTTGCAACAGATGTCCACGGAGCACAGAAACGGTAGATTGGGTGCATGGAGGACTTCTTCCATGCACCGATCAAAACATGGATGCTCATAAACATCAAAGAATTGCAAAACATCATCCGTTGAACTCCCTTGACCTCTAGTACTTGCAGTTGAATGCTGGAAAATTTGACAATGGCAGAACAAAAATATCTTCGACCAGGATTTCACAGTCCCATGCGAACCCGTTGAGGACATTTTACAGTTTGCATTAAGCGCACTATTTGCAGAGAAATGGCTGAAGGCTCTAAAGGCTCCTATGCTGCAGAGAGAGGATTCAACTTGGAAGACCTCGGATTGAGGATGGGTCAAATGTAAGCCGATGGAAGTTTTGGAGGGCTTTACAGGGATAGTTCTGGGAACTGGATCAGAAGTTTCACAGTACCAATGAGTGTGAGAGTGTACTTGAAGCAGAATTATTGGCTATCCTCTTCGGTTTGAAATTTCTCTGGAAACACAAGCTCCATATTTATTGTTGAAACTACTCTCTTGCATTTAGTTAGCATTCTGAATAGCGAAGCTCGGGTCCTCCCTCTTCTACGGGAGCTGGTAGGAGTTTCCCGTGTCCTGCTCCATAACTCGTAGATAATCAAGTTGGTACATTGGCAGAGAAGTCAACACCTGTGCGTATTGGCTCTCCAAACTACTGTATGATACCGAACCAGAACCACGTGAATTACTCTTTCCTCCGGCTTCCATGGGCAGGTTTCCATTTGCTGATATCACTGGGATCCATGTACCCAACTCCTTTATGTAATTTTCCTTTTTAACAAGGCCTTGCCTCCTTTAATCATCGGAAAGAAAGGACTCATTCAATAGATGCTTAGAGGAATGCCTGTGCTGTGTAATCAATCTTTTTAACCAAGATTCTTTGTCCACATTATGTTTCATAATTGTTCCTGTATTTCTGATGTTAACGCTGAATTTAATAGAATACATGCATGAGCTTTCAGAGCTTAAATCAAAATTGAATGTTGAATTAGATCAACTGGGATCTGTAAGTATGGAAATGCAGGTTTGTGTTTTCTTTAGTATTTTAGGCTCATTTCTTTGATTTCCTTTTTCAGGACTTTCAAGAGCTGAGAACAACCCTTCAGAAGCAACAAGATGATGTGACTGCTAGTCTAAAGAATTTGGGGGTAAGTGATACTCTGATATCACAATCACATTTGGGGGTAAACCTTTTATTTTCTGTGTAAGACAGTTTTATGTATTTGTGAATTGCAAGCCTGTTGATATTAAAGTGAGCTGTGGTACTTCAATTCTGTATAACTTATTTTCCTGTACTTCTGCAAAATGTAGAGACACGTTCAGATCTGATACTTTCCTTTACTGGTTTTATGTCACTTTTCTAATATTTGGCACTGATTAATATTAATACATAATGTAAATAAGGTCATCAGAGTTTATTCTTTTAAGATTGCAGGTAGAAATGAAAGATGTAATGGCTACTAATGATTCAATAGTTATAAAGTAAAAGTTTTGCTGACATTGATTTTGGAAGGCCAAAAGAAAGAAAGAAAAGAAATATCATACAAGAGTATTTGCAGGGTTCTAAATAACTCATATATCAAAAGCGTATGGAAACTTAAATAAAAGAAAAAATAATAAAAGGTTAACTAAATAAAGAAAACCCCTAATGGAATAATAATTATACTAAAGGCAAAAGGCCCATAATTAAAGCCTAATGACTAGGACATAAAGCTCATAATATTGACAATTGTTTTATGCTTGAAAAACATGCAAAAGAGTCTCTGAATTATACGTGCAATCCGGGTTTTCTTTTCTGTCGCTACCTTCTTACTGTCATTATCCCTTTCATACCTAGAACACAATTTCTATGGCCAGATTAAAAGAAAGAGTTTGTTTTCTCACTATGACCTTGCTGTTTCCAAGATAATTATTAGACTTACTAGAAAAGAACAAGCTCCACCGCCAGCTTAAGAAGTTTTTCCAAACCGTGTTGACACCTGAATCACGAGTTGAATTAACCATGGCTTCTTAGTTTCTTTTTTTGCTACAACAATTTTATTAGTTGTAGTTATACAAGCTTAGTCATACTTGTTTAAATGGTACCATGGAGTGGCGATTCTCGCATTATGAAGAAAAATAGTTTGTATATAATTGACCTCTGTAAATATGTTTCAAAATTTTGGCATTTTTGAGAACCTTCAATTATCTTATGTTGTCTGTCGGTCCACTTTTCCTAACCTTCTGACCTTATTTATTTTCTAAGAATGGTTCCCCTTATCTCTAAGATGAATGACACACTGGAGACTTTGGAAGAAACTGAATGTCAAAGCAAGTTTCATGGAGAAATTTCCCTCTGTTGACAGTCCAGAGGAAGTCGAAGCTTCAGATAATGTTGCTGACTCTTCTAAGACAGAGACTGGTAACTCTAAGATTAAAAGAATACATCTTCCGATGATGTCTTTGTTGATTTGTCAACTAATGTACCCTCTTTATGGAAAATGAGCCATTTTTTTTATATGTGGGTGAAAACTAGTCATTATATACCAATAACTATATTAAGATATTATTTGATGTTTCTGTTGGTTTCAATTTAACTTTAGCTCATTAGATGACCTGGATGCTTGTGTGTAAAATCTAACAG
Source organism: Pontederia paniculata (assembly GCA_001647135.1). Taxonomy (NCBI): domain Eukaryota; kingdom Viridiplantae; phylum Streptophyta; class Magnoliopsida; order Commelinales; family Pontederiaceae; genus Pontederia; species Pontederia paniculata. The sequence continues at coordinate 24,244 of LTAE01003650.1, forward strand.
TTTTTTTTTTATTTCAAGGTTTGCAAGGGAGAGCAAGGTGATAGATCTACACAATAATAATGAAAACCATACTTGCTATCTGCGTCAAAAAAGAAAACCATACTTGCTATTGTGATAGTATCTGCATGATGCAAGGATGCATGCAAATATCTAATTCTTACATCCATTGGATATCTCAATCCAATCTAATTTCTGAAATCTGAACTGATTTTCCAAATGCCCTGATCTATGGTTCTGAAAGTCATTTTTCCTCTCAAAAGAAACAGATCGACTACAATCATTATTTGAAGCAAATTTGCAGACCTTTTCCACCAACTTCAGCTTCGAAGCATTGGTATCCACATGACTCGAGCTCAGCGACAACCTTTTCTATGGTCACAGTAGATAGTACTATTCATATGTCAAGGTTCAGCATAACAATCACAGTAATTTACTTGAAAAATTATGGCACAAAACATACAACAAAAAATCTTACTCAAGTACACTATGCACTATTGATAGAGCTACAAAAGCAGGTCAAGTTCAGAACATACTTTCTCTGTCATAAGATGGTGATGAACAAGGACTTGTGCACAACAATTCATGAGACTTATATTGGAAAGATAAGGGGAGGGGGGAGTCTTCAATACTTTGGGCATAATGTTTGCTTTAAGCTTTGGGATAGCTTTCTTATTGCATTAGAGATTAAATGTATGCAAACTCTGTTCTAGAGTTTTCTCTAATAGTTGCAGTTTTGCTTTAGTTAGAAAATGAACAAATAAACTAGATACTTCAACCAAGAGATTGTACTGTTGAATGTCTAGCATGTTCTCTAGGTCATCAATTTGGTTATGAAAGAGCATTTTTGCATGAACTACTTTGCTATCAATGATGCATGTCCACAGCCTATCAGTTTTCATATTTCAATATTCTCAAGTTTGTTAATTTACTTCACGAGACTTCTGTGTACATTATCTCCTGAATTAAACTAGCCGTCAGTTTGATATGTGTCAAAACATGAACCAGTCCGTGACATATACATTTTTCCATTGACAATAGGATCTAAGACATTCGTCTTAACAGACTGATTAAAGATAATTAGAATAGTTTCTTTTTTGCAAAACTTAGCTATAAGAGGATCAAAAGACAAATACAGTTACATTAAAAGGAAAATAGCAAAAGTACTCTTGTATCTTATGCAAATATTTTAAGAGTAATCTGAAATAATATAATGAAGTTTGATCATTAGTTAGCATGCTACTATAACTGAGAGGGGCCACGTAAGGAATTTTAAGGAAAAAGGGTAGCAACAGTAGCTTCACAGAATAAAAAGAGAGATTATTTGTCATGCAAATCTACTCTCATAAAATCACATCACCAGTTACTGATCTAGTGTTTTGCTAACTATAAGCCAGCTAAGTAACATAAAGATTCTTAACATGAACTGTAAATAACGAAACAACATTAGAACATACTGTTGTAACATACGAACAAAATAAATGATGAATGCTATGCATTTTTCTATATGATATCAATGAAAATATGAAGGATACGTGTTGGTAGAAGAGTCAAAACACAGCCTCCACCACCAGCTCCAGTGAGCTTACTAGTTAACTTGTATTGCAGTGTGATTTCAAGCACAGTTTCTATGGCAGCATGGTTGACACCCATGCATTGCAGCAAACCTTGGTTCATCTCCATTAGCTCTTTTATTTTCTCTTCTTTGGCGGTGATCGATATCTCATCGATAGCAGGCGCCTCAATGATCTGCGACAGTTCGTTGCTAATAGAATCAACCACGGTAAAAACCGCCCCCATAGCATCAGGATGCCTGGAACCTCTCTCTGCAACTCCAGCAACCAGAGCTTTGGTGTTTCTCCCTACCTTTGTATCAGTGATCAGCATTCTGATAGGCGCATATGGGTGTAAGCGAGCAAGTTGGCCTGAACTGAATTTGATCATGTTGCCTGTAAACGTTTTCCTCAGTGAACTCTTCAAAATTGTGGAAATTCAGTAATATGTTTTTACCATTAGAATTTTGCAGATAACAGGCAAAGAAGCAGAATTTGCATTGGGTGTAAGAAGAATGAGGTAAATGCTGGACATAACATCATTATGGTTGCAGGATCACGTACCATATGTGCTTATAGTGGTATCGATGCCGGAGGGCGTCCCGTGTATAATCTTCTGTCCCTCGAGCGCCCATATGTTCGCCAGCTCGAGTTCTTCCTCCTTCAGCTGCAACCACCCGCTTTGTTGGTCGTTGACATCGACCGCACCAGAGAGCGCGAGCAGTGCCGCCGAGAGGGACACACAGTACGCCGCTGACGAGCCCAAACCTGAACCCACAGGGAGGTCGGACGTGACCACTACCTTCCCTGCCATGGAGCTGAAGAAAACAAAAAAAAAAAAGGTAAAATTTAACAGTAACCGGATAAAAAGATTGAATTGAGATTGATACGAGAAATCGCTGCAAGGTACTCGCCCGTGAATCGAAGTGTAAAGATGAAGGAATGCGTAAACGCCAGAGGAGAGCCAAATCTTGTCTTCCGGAATCCCGTGTTCCTCGACGAGGCCGGCGATCTGCAACAACTTTTCCGGCGAGCACGGACCGAGCGATAGAGGAGAAGGAGGGGATGCATCCGTAAAGATGGACTCCTCGATCCTCGAGGTGGACCATATAAAGTTCAATCCAACGTCTTTGAACTCCAGCTCGATCAACCCTTCGCCGTCGCCGGCACCGCTGTTCCCTGAGCACGCACACGCACAAAGAAAAGTCCCAAGTAAAGAAGGAAGTCCAATTAAGATGAGCTGGTGCAAAGCAAAAAAGGATCGCTACGAACTCGGCAGGAGATAGCTGAAGTGAACGTTGGTGCATAAATCGATTGCGGCGGCGACGGCGTTAGTTCCATGCACGACGGCGTGCTCGCCGGAGAGTATGATCTTGCCCGGTGCTCGAGCTCGCACCTCCTGCGTCACTGCCACCGGCACCGGTGCCGCTGAAGCCGTCGCCAGTGCCGCTGCTGCCGCCGCCGCCATCAGCTGCTCCAACCCCATGGAGGTGGTCAAATCAAAGGTATAGCCATGTTCTTGGAGCCAATTCGCGGACTGGTCATATTTGATGGTCATGTTGTGGATTTCTTATTTAGACAGATACGCGAATCCGATTTGTGCTTACATATATGGATTCATTTATATGAATGAATTAATTATGTCGGAAACGTGCATCAATGAACAAATGCGAAGCGGCTACTAATCACCATTCCTTCGTGATGGTGACGTAATGTCCAGCTTTGCTGAATAAAACTTGTTTTTATTCGGCAATTGATTTCTTTTCTAGAAGATGAACGAAGAAGATGAACGAATCAGGGAAGGACCTCTCACTTTGCAGTGGAAATAAGATAAGCAAATTAATATAAGAAAAGTGCGGTTTTTTTTATGTTTTAATAAGCTAAGTTTGATATTAAATTGCGCAGTTATCTCATCCCTTAATTCGATGATCATGTATAATAAATAACTTTTAGGATCGATTAATATATGGTATATTGAGAGGAACTCAGGATTTTAAGTAAAATCATATTTGATGGTGTTTAGTTGGCTCAGCGGTGGAGGCAAGAAATATCGTCAGTGGGTGGATATTGTAATATAGATTTTTAAATGTGTACAACTACATACAAAGTTATGTATAAAATTTCACATTATTTTCTTCATTTTTTTCGATATTTTTTGTTAGCTAGAAATTCTTGAACATACTTGATAATTGTTCGGTGTTGCAATAAAGAAATTACAATAATTATATTTATCACGAATGTTTATCCATAATGATTTTCTATATATGTTGGAACATTATTTTGCATATGATATGAGGAAAAACAAAAATGACATTTAATATATTTGATTAGTATTAAAATAAAATAATATTTTTTTTGAAATTGATTTTATTATATACTCATATTAAAAATTAAAAAAAATGGAAATTGTGCTAAAACTAAAATATATATAAAATTTGATATGAGCGAGAGAGAAAAACTAAAATTGAAAAATAGATAATATTGTAGTTTATCATTAAATTCTAATACATTATCTTTTTCATAGACTTAATCTTTTCAATTAATTAATTCCTTATAACTAGATAGCTCAAGCAATATTATTAAATATAATATATATGATTAGTGATCTATGTTAACATAAACAATTTATTTGAAAAATAGTTTTATTATCTACCTATATTAAAGATAAAATATGAGGAAATTGTTCGAAAATATCTAAAATTGTCATGCGCTGAAGGAAAAGTTAAAACTGAAAAAATACTACCAATTATTTTTAAATCTAATACATTAATTTATATAACAACAATATAATTGAATAATGAGATGCATAAAATGATAAAATAAAAAATATTGGTGCTAAGAAGGCAAGAATAGAACCTGAAATCTCTTTAAAGCAGTCGGTTCACACCTACACAAAAATAAACTTCTCTCCGAATTGTTTTATGCTTGAAAAACATGCAAAAGAGTCTCCGAATTATATCAGCAATCTGGGTTTTCTTTTCTAACTGTCACTGCCTTCTTACTGTCATTATCTCTTTCATACCTAGAACACAATTTCTCTGGCCATATTAAAAGAAAGAGTTTGTTTTCTCACTATGACCTTGCTGTTTACCAAGATAATTATCAGACTTACTAGAAAAGAACAAGCTCCACCGCCATCTTATGAAGTTTTTCCAAACCGTGCTGACACCTGAATCACGAGTTGAATTAACCATGGCTTCTTAGTTTCTTTTTTTTTGCTACAACAATTTGATTAGTTGTAGTTATACAAGCTTAGTCATACTTGCTTAAATGGTACCACGGAGTGGCGATTCTCGCATTATGAAGAAAAATAGTTTTTATATAATTGACCTCTGTAAATATGTTTCAAAATTTCGTCATTTTTGAGAACCTCCAATTATCTTATGTTGTCTGTCAGTCCACTTTTCATAACCTTCTGACCTTATTTATTTTCTAAGAATGGTTCCCTTTATCTTTAAGATGAATGACACACTGGAGACTTTGGAAGAAACTGAATGTCAAAGCAAGTTTTATGGAGAAATTTTCCTCTGCTAGCAGTCCAGAGGAAGTAAAAGCTTCAGATAATGCTGCTGACTCTTCTAAATAGGAGACTGGTAACTCTAAGATTAAAAGAATACATCTTCTGACGATGTCTTTGTTGACTTGTCAACTAATGTAGCCGCTATATGGAAAATGAGCCAATAACTATATTAAGATATTATGTGATGTTTCTGTTGGTTTCAATTTAACTTTAGCTCATTAAATGACCTGGATGCTTGTGTGTAAAATCTAACAGTTTTTTTTTTAATTTCAAGGTTCGCAAGGGAAAGCAAGGTGATAGATCTACACAATAGTAATGAAAACCATACTTGCTATTGTGATAGTATCTGCGTGATGCAAGGATGGATGCAAATATTTAGTTCTTACATCCATTGGATATCTCAATCCAGTCTAATTTCTGAAATCTGAACTGCTTTTCCAGATGCCCTGACCTATTGTTCTAAAAGCCATTTTTCCTCTCAAAAGAAATAGATCGACCACGATCATAGTTTGAAGCAAATTTGCAGACCTTTTCCACCAACTTCAGCTTCGAAGCATTGGTATCCACACGACTCGAGCTCAGCGACAACCTTTTCTATGGTCACAGTAGATAGTACTATTCATATGTCAAGAAATTATATCATCCCTTAATTCGCTGATCATGTATAACAAATTAACTTTTAGGATCAATTAGTCATCCGAAGGCTAGGAAGAAGCTGGAATGACACCTTTGTCGAAGGTAGAGGAGCGGCAGGAGGAATCATCCTGGCATGAAACTCCCCACATACTCAGGATAACTTCGCTCCATACCACATCACAATTCTTACATGCTTTAGTAACATGTGATACTTCTACTCTGCTTCTCACCTGCATTTATGCAAGCACCCAGGCTGCTCATAGGAATTTGATGTGGCGACACCTAAAGAACCTAAGTATGAATGACGTACCTTGGATCCTAATTGGAGACATGAACTGTATAACCCAATCTGAGGATAAAAAAGGAGGAAAACCCTTTAAATTAGTTAAATCTGTTAGAACCTTTAGGGATCTAATATTGGAATAAGGATTAATAGATGTTTCCCTCAATGACTTATAATTCACCTGGTGCAATAATCGAAAAGGCAATGCCCGCATGCTTTGTAGGTTAGATAGAGTATTAATCAATGAAGAATGTTTACTTAAATTCCCAAATTTGTCTCTTGAGGCTCATCACTGAGGAGCATCAGATCATGCACCTCTTCTCTTTAACTCAAATAATAAACTTAAAAGGAAACCTAGACCCTTTGTGTATGAGCACTTTTTATTTGAATATGATGAACCTAGAACAATTGTGGCAGCTAAATGGTTTAGACATACATTCACTAATCTGAACATCAGTCAAGCTCTCAAGGCTATCAAAGAAAAAACTCTGCATTGGAACAGGAACAACATGGGAAAATTGGAGAATAGAGTTCAAATTACTAAATATCAAATTAAGAGATTAGAAACAAAAGATTGCCACTCTGAATTATCTAATTCTGAGATAAGCTCACTCAGGGCATTATACATTCTGCATGCATCATTACTTAGACAAATTAATTTAAAGTGGTGGAGTAAATCTAGAGTAAGTTGGTTAAAGGATGGGGACCAGAATTCAAAGTTTTTTCATATCAGTACAATTATAAGAGGTAAACGAAATTTGATCAACATGGAACATTGTTAACAAATGAGGATGATATCAAACAAACCTTTGTAGATCACTATCAACAACTATGGGACCAAGACTTAAATCTGATTGATCTGAATGGTTTTTATTGGCCTACTCTACCTACACTAGACATATCATGGCATAACAACCTACTAGCCCCTTAAGCACCCAAGAGATCAAAGAGTGTCTATGGAATATGGCCCCAGGCAAAGTTCCTGGACCTGATGGATTTACCACTGAATTTTACAAAAGTTATTAGGATATTGTGGGCCACAATATATCTGATGTTATAAAGAACTTCTTCCTAAATTGCTGCTTACCACTAGATTGGGGTATCACATCCATTACATTCATACTCAAAACACAGGCCCTTAAAAAGGTCTCTTATTATAGACCAATCCCACTTTGTAATGTCTTATACATATTACTAGCTAAACTAATCACTAAGAGACTAAAGCCTGCCATCAATTCTCTGATTGATCCTATTCAGACAGCATATGTGGCTAATAGAAACATACAAGATAATATCTTAGTTGCCCAAGAAATTGCTCACTCATTAAAAACGGGGAGGAAAAACATATGATAATTAAGGTGGACATGGAAAAGACATTTGACAAAGTCTCTTGGCAAGCTATACTGCTAGTTTTAAGGAAGATGAATTTCCCTCCTAAATTCATAGAGTGGATTAAAATTTGTATAAATTTGTATTTCATCACTTGTTTACTCTTTTGCATTAATGGAACTAGATCACAATCCTTCAAAGGGCATAAAGGAATAAGACAAGGAGACCCATTGTCACCATATCTTTTTATTTTAGTCTCTCAAGTTTTCACTTCACTTATGTCATATGCAGAATCCATCAATAGAATCATCCCTTTCCATATTAAAACCTTTTCTTTAAGTCACTTATTATTTGCAGATGACATGTTAATCACAGTGGCAACTAATCAGAAAAATTGTAAAACTCTCAATGCAATATTTAAACATTATGGAAGGCTCACTAACTAGAGGATTAACTATAACAAGTCTCAAATATTCTTTCCTCCTAAGATTAATGGAGAAAGGAAAAATAGAATAAAAAACCTCTTAAACATGTCTGTTGGCACATATCCCTTTAATTATCTTGGAGCTCCTATCTCCTACAAGTACTTAAACTCAGGACAATTGACTTTCCTCACCAATAAAGTTAATGCTAAACTTTCAGGTTGGAAAATGACTACACTAAGCAGGTAGAACTACATTGATTAAGAGTGTCTTAAACTCAATTCCAAACTACTCATTAGGATGCATCAATATGCCTAATAAAACAATTGAGTCTCTAGAACAACTTTCGAGGAAATTCCTATGGTCATCAAACGATAGCAAGAAAGGGATTCATCTTATTGACTGGAACACAGTTCAACTTCCTAAGGTAGAGGGGGGATTAGGGGTCAGGAATATCAAGAATACTCAATCTACTTTACTTGCTAAAAGATTAATAAACTTGCTTAATGGTGGCTCTGGTGTATGGGCTCATTTAGTTTCTCAAAAATATGGGATCCCACACCCTGGAACAGCAACCAGCTTACTAACAACATGGCTTGGAGTTGAAAAATTAATCTACTAGCTCTTAATAAGATTAAGTTAGGGCTTAAGAAATGCATCAACAATGGATTACAAACCAAAGCTTTTTCTGACCCTTGGATCTTTTGTACACCGCTCTGTCTCATGCCCACTTATATTAATATGAGCATTGTTGTCTCTAATCCTGCATTCCTTGATCTTACAGTTGTTGATCTGATGATTGATAATAGTTGGAACTATCATTTACTGTATAACATGTTTGGCCCTATTTTATGTGTTGCTATTACTTTTATTCATATACCTGCTTCCCCTAATGATGATCAGTGGGTGCGGGTGACTGATACCCATGGATGTGCTAATGCCAAGTCTGTTTATTATTTCCTGAATAGGTCTACTCCCACTCCTGGTAGTAACAGGAACACTGAGTGGAAGTGCTTATGGGATATTCATGCTCCCCCAAAAATCCTACACTTTTTGTGGAAACTCAACCATAGCCGTCTACCCACAAAAGAATGGCTCAGACATACCAATCAGACTTTAAACCTTGCATGTACCTTTTGCGGTTTGCATGTGGAATCATGTACCCACTTATTCTTTCAGTGTCCTTTCAGTATGCAATTATGGAACCTATTTCAGGAAAAAACTTCATATACCTTCTGTAATTTCAGTAGATGGCATATAGGTGGCTGACTATTAGAAGGCAACAATCTTACCCCTTACTCTAGGAAATATGTCTTATCTCTTATTGCTTTCTGTTTATGGGGCCTATGGAAACTTAGAAATGATATCTTGTTTAACTCCACTCAGTATCCTGTGTCTGCCATGTGGTACAGAGCAATGCCTTTTCTGGGGAATACATCAGACACCACTGTTCTGAGGGACTCCCCCCAAATCCCTACACGGGTGTGGTGGGAGCCTCCACCTCCTGGTTGGGTCAAACTCAACACCGACGGGTCTTTCATTAGACCCCGGGAGGTTGGAGGGTAGGTTTCATCATTAGAACTACTAACACTGGATTAATTCTTGCAGGGGCTTCTGGTAGACACTTTCACTCAGTGCTGGCAGCAGAGGCGTGGGCCATGAGGAGCGGTTTATTACAATGCAAAGAGTTGGGGCTTCACCATGTTTGGATTGAAAGCGACTCATCTATCCTCGTATCTATTCTGAAGAAGCAAATGCAGTGTCCTTGGAAGATTACCAATATTCTCTCATACTGTTGGAATTCCCTCAAATGCATTGATAATTTTGTAATAGAACACATACCCCGCGAGGCGAATAGCGCCACGGATTTTTTGGCCAACCATGGAAGGTTATCTTCCATGGAGCTCCTTTGAAAGGAGAACCCTCCTCAAGGTCTCCTTGATGTTATGTACCGAGACTCTGCTTTACATTCTAATAAATAGTAGTATCCTTTATTTTAAAAAAAAACTTTTAGGATCAATTAATATATAAATATATTGGGAGCCAAGAAATTTTGTCAAGTGAGTGCATATTATAATATAGATTTTTAAATTTGTGCAATTTCATACAAAGTTATGTGTAAAATTTTACACATCATTTTCTTCATATTTTTTTTTGTTAGTTAGGAATTCTTGACTATACTTGATAATTGTTTCGGTGTTGCAATAAAGAAATAAAAATAATTATATCTATCATGAAGATTTATCCATACATGATTACAACTAAAAAATTATAGAAATAGTGATCGTTGGTGAATTCCTATGTTGCAACACAATTTTAATATGACACGAGGAAAAACAAAAATGACATTTAATAAATTTGATTAGTATTAAAATAAAATAATATTTTGTTTGAAATTGATTTTATTATATACTCATATTAAAAATAAAAAAAATGTGAAAATTGTGTTAAAACTAAAATATATAATAAAATTTGATATGAGTCAAAGAAAAAACTTAAATTGAAAAATAGATAATATTGTAGTTTGTCATTAAATTCCAATACATTATTTTTTTCATAAACTTAATTTTGTCAATAATTAATCCCTTATAACTAGATAGCTCAAGCAATATTATTAAATATAATATATGATTAGTGATATATGTTAAAATTATTAAGTTATTTGAAAAATAGTTTTATTATCTACTTATACTAAAGATAAAATATGAGGATACTGTTCTAAAACTGAAAATATCTAACATTGTCATGTGCTTAAGGAAAAGTTAAAGCTGAAAATAATACTACCAATTATTATTAAATCTAATACATTAATTTATATAAAAATAATATAATTGAATAATGAGATGCATAAAACGATAAAATAAAAAAAAAATATTGATGCTAAGAATGCGAGAATAGAACCTGCAATCCCTCTAAAGCAGTTGGTTCACACCTACCACTGAACCAAGTAAAAATATATGTACATGACAACATAATAATTATACAAACAATCAGTGGATGTATGTGCACCATGGTTTTAAGTTGGGTTATGGAGTATATATAACATCGTATATGTGCATGTTAACAAAATTTTTGATATTTTTTATTTAAATTAGCTGATAATAATTTTTCAAAATAAAAAATAACTTAAAATGATTGATAATTTTATCAAACTGCGTATATTTCCGTATATAAGATTTAGTATTTATGTTAAATATTTTTTTTGTTTTAAGCACTCTTTAGTCATTGGATGCAAAAATATCGTGACCTCATCATCATTTTTCATAATATTCTGCTAATAACTAAACTTTCAAGCTTTTTGATCGTTATGATTGAAAGGACACATTAAACAGATGTCACTTATTAAACAAAAAAAAAAACTAAACTAAACCAATGCCTCCAATAACTCCATTATACCATTTCATGTGTCCACCATAAGAAGTTTCCTAGTTAAAGTGTCAAATGTTCTCTTCATTTTTTTATCACGGTATTGGAGTCCGATGATACATGTCTTTATCTGCGAAGTCTTCTCGTATGCATCACAAAGTACATTGGTCTTACGCATAATCTTAACGTTCCACGTCAGTGGTGCAAATATTGTTTCCACACAAATCAAAGAGACTTCAAGTCCAATAGATTTGTTGTCTTTGATGACGTGGTCCATTTTTTTATTTTTTATTTATATGTTAAATTATATGTTTGCTCTTGAGATAAAATAGAAAATAAAAAACCTTCATAAAAATGGAGGAAACCGTGACACTCATGACTCATCCCTCCAATACGCAAAGAAAATATGTCCCTCTGCCCTAAACGTGATGGCCAGAAAGGTTTCCCATCGAGGGATAAGATCTACTATATTCTATTTCATAAAGTTAAGAAGAAATAATTTATTAAATAGATTGGCGAACCCCTTCTCTCTTTTCTTCTCCCTCTCACAGTGGTATCAGAGCTTCCGGTGTCCGACGAATTTTTTCTTTTTGGCCCACAACGCTACTGCATCCTCTGGCGTTGATTCTCATTCAATCCATCTCTTGTTGTTGTCCCTCCGGAGCTGCAAAACCTCTCGCTGAATGCTAACAGTCATCGGATCGCTCCGCAGACGACTGTCCTGGTAACCGGAGAAGACGACGTCCACGGAAACACTCGACGCGGCAGACCAAATTGACGACAAAATCCAACTTAGGTGTGTTCGCCGCGACTCCCTGAACCTTCGAACGACTCGATTGACGTCCCTCCGGCAAGCAGCGCGAGTCTCTGTCCTAACCGTCTATTTCCTATTTTCAGATTAAATCATATCCAGATCCTGATTTGTTTTAAGTTATTAGATAATATCAAGACC
>LTAE01003651.1:0-23934 GCA_001647135.1 Pontederia paniculata
GGTCGATCGGTCTAACTCTGATCCTTCTTCACATGCATCCTCCTTCAATATTGGTCGACCACTTCATATTCTTAGGATGACCACTGCACACATAGAGTTCCTCTGATATGTATCTTGTGTACATAGGTCGTCCATCCCTTTAGCTTCGGTCGATCTTTCATATTCTGAACTTGAATATCATGTTTCAGAAATCAGCTCAACAAGTTCATTAGTACAAACTAAGTTCCCTTACAAATTTGTGATCATCAAAATAATCTCGGGATCCTAGATTCAACAGAAAGAACACGTGTCGTATTACACTTAAGAGATGAAGTCCTAGTTTTATTATATTTCAAACTTTGAGTTTGATTTCATTTTAGCTTAATCTAAAATCATATGCTCGTCTATATAAATTCCAAGCCACAAATTATTTTTCTTTATATCATTATTTTCTTCTTTGAGTCATCATGAAGTCTCTCTTATTAGAAGAAAGATTTGATCATCCTCCTTTCTCAGCATCAGTTTCCTCTTGGTATTTCATGTTGTGGATTGATCAACTGAAGCGAGGATGATAATCTAACATGAGGAACATGAAAAGATTTGATTCACAATTAATGTATGTAAATAAGGAGATCAATTTTAGGTTCTTCATATGCATATGATGATAAATAAAGAAAATTATGTGCATATTTATGATTAATATTACCTTCGTCATTAAGTATATATTCACTTTACAAAAGCGTTAATTTTATGTAGTGATCAACCTTCAGAATGGAGACGAGAATTGCAACAACTATTGCACCCCGATGCCTGAATATGGACCATGTTTATCTCGACAGGATTCACTTCATCAGACAAAATCAAACGAAGTTAGAAAATAGAATGTATGGCTCTTGATATGGGTAGTATTACACAAATTAAGAATGACACAACACAAACCCTTACTCTAATCTTAGAAATAACCCACATCAAAGTGACGTGGTTCATGTCACTTGTTCGATTCCAATATGAACTAAAATCAAATCAACGAGAAATATACCATATCATCTTGAATAGGTCGCGTCAATATTGAAATAAATTTGAAAAAAAGTATAAGACGCCCTAACATATATCGCCCTTGTCTCCAACGTGGATCTTGTTCTTCTAGTTATACGAATTGAAATCAATTTGATTAGACATAGGTCACTTCACCTTGAACTTGGGTCGTGTTCTGCAAAACATAGACATCATAGATATATATTGAATCACAAATTAGTAATGCATGGGGAATCATGTTGTTCCTGACGCAACATGTGTTTCCTGATAGATGGTATATTGAAAATATTTTATTAACTTGATGCATGTATTATTTGAATTCAGTTGATTTACTTAATAATGTTATTGTATAGGCTAAAAATAACTTATAAATGAGATAAACTGATAATATGATTAAAATAATTAATGGTTGTGATTTAATTAATCCATAAAAGTATGATTTAGTTCCTGATGAATTGAGGGATTTACTCTATTGTAAATGAACGCCAAACGAGGACTATAGGTTCTTTTGGAAACTACTGTTTATTATCAAATCTAGCTAGCTTTAGTGATGTCAAGACTAAAACTAATAATCTTCATGATTGTAAAAGACTCATCATTGATGGTAATAATTGACAACTTTGGATCAGATAAATAGAGAAGACGTAAATGGTCTTAAGTAAATGATCGAACTAGACTCGAACATATTGAACATTGGAATAATGGGCATTGCGTTATCATTATGCAATTGATGTTTTTGCCATAGATTAATGAAAGACATCGAAAAGAAAGACACAAAGTGAATGAAAAAAAGGATAATAAATGGAAGCAAGATTGATTGTTATCATCATGATTAAACATATTTTCCTTATTGATGATTATATATATGTTTTACTCTATTATTTATGAACTTTACATATTTGACTCCATAGCTAATAGGATAATTGTCTCTTTTGCATGTGGTGTTATTGTTTGCAATGAGGTGGCTAGCACATGGTTGGAATCTATTTCGAATTATGTTAATTTTATAATAGAGTTTATTGAACCATTAATCATTGCTCTTTCCTTTGATAAACTATGTACTATAATATCTTATTTACTAATCTCATGATTAGATATTATATTTTAGTTGTTGTATTCCACAAATGATACCTTATTGAAAATTCTAACTTCCATATTGGCATGGTTCATAGTGTTGATCAATCAATTGATCAATAGTTAAGTCAAAGATATAAATTCATAATGTCTTCAAAAGTTGTATTTTGCTATGTGGCAGAGTGTACTTTTGGAGGTGTCACAATATATGCAATTGTGATATAATAACGTGGTACACATCACAGGGACCTAGGTAGAGTTTTGGGGAGCACCCGACCCAATCCCTTGGTTTAGTATGGTGTTTAATAGTAGCATTAGTTGTAACACCCCAAATCCCCATCATATTAATTGGACGGTCAAGATTTAAAAGATTGTTAAATAGTCGCATTAATTGTAACACCCCGAATCCCCATCATATTGATTGGACGGTCAAGATTTAAAAGATTGTTAAATAAAAGTTTGGGCCCAATTAAAAGTCCACCCAAACCCTAATCCCTCATCTATATAAACTCATAACCACAAGAAAATAATTCTCAAAACTCAAAATTCTGCCCTAGCCGTCAGGTGAGTTGTCTCTCCCCTCTCTTCTTCTCCTCTATCCTTTCTTTTCTCTCAAGCTTCAACCTCGGGATTGGTGTCAAGAGGAGGTGATGCAGAGGACAACGCGCAGAACGAGAGAGATAATTCAAGGAGTGAGACATATAGAAGATAATTGCAAGGTATGCAATCAGAATCATAATTAGGATTCTTAATATGAAATTGAATAGTAATTTACTTAGGTTGAAATCATCTCCCGTATGGATTTTTAGGATTAATGATCTTCTTCCTCGATGTTTTTAGAATAGAATTAAATCAATGAGTAGAGTACGACAGAATATGTGAACACGGACCGTGTTCCCTAAACACGGTCCGCGTTTCGGCGACCCAAGCCGTGTCACCCCGACGACGGTCGTTTCCATTATAGTTTAACCTAGAATTCAATCGTGTCGTCCGAAACACGGATTGTGTTGCACTGAACACAGTCCACGTCCGATGACACTGGTCACGTCACTGATGATGTTGGTCGTTTTCCCTCACCGCATTGGAATAAACCAGGACACGGACCGTGTTGGAAACCAACACGAGTTGTGTCCCTCCTAATGAAATAATAATTGACAAATGCAAAACCCTAATCCTAAAACGGTCGCGCCGCTTGATGACGCGGGCCGTGTCGAACAACACGGGCCGTGTCACCAGTTGATATCGCCCGTGCTGTCCCTCAAAAATGTTAAAAACGTTATTTGTCTACTTTTATTCTCATGATGATGTGATTGTATTGATTGATTGGATATAAATTGATGAGCGGTGTAGGTTTAGATGTCTATGAACGTTAACCTAGCCAAAATTATGATAGGGTAAAATATATAAATAATTGTGATTTAAATGATGCATGAAGAGGAAGGCCCCGGGGGCTTGGAGAACAAGTTTTAATCCTATAAAGGTTATTGGTGTTTTCCTAATTATTTATTGAGAACAGACTTTAATTCTATAAGAGTTATCGGTGTTCTGAGTTACTGCAAGAGGGCAAACTTTAATCATATAAAGGTTATTGGTGTCTTCGGTTATTGATAGGGAGAGTAGGCTTTAATCCCTTGAGGGTTATGGGTGCTCTCTCTGGATTTAATTGTTATTGTTATTGATGGGTCTCGGGTTGACCCATGGCCTAGCTAGACATATTGGCCCCGGATCGATGGACTCTTCATGTACTAATAATTGAAAATAATTGATTGAAAGAGATCGATTGGAATTGATTGATTGAAAATGGGAAGAAGAAAGATCAAAGATGAAAGAGTTGAATGACATTGATGAATTATTGATTACGACAGAAAAGGAAAAATTGTTTAATAATCTCGGATTATTGTTCTTTATTATGATCTTATTACATATTGGGTGTCAATTCTCACGGGAGGTTTTATCTCCCTGCTGATTCTAATTTTGCAGGCAACCCGAATGCTAGGTAGGAATGATGACGTTGATGATGATGGAGTCTGTGATGGTCAACTTGCACATGGCATAAGATCTTGGTTAAGATGTCACTAGTTTAGTTTGGAGTCTTCTATGAAATAGAGAGGATGTTGAACTCTATCATTTAGTATTCTATTATGGTCTATTGATGGATTTTAGTCTTTTTTTGGAATTGATGTAATAGACTTATTAGTATTTTTCTATATGTCAGAGATGTTTAGTTTTCAAATATTGTGTTTATATGATGTGGCCCTAGGGTTGACCGGTCAAATGGTCAAACCAAAGGTAATGATATCATGTGGTAGCGTTCCCAAGATGCACATTTTGTCAGGTGGCAATGTGTGATTTTGGGGGTGTTACATTAATTGAGCCAAATGTTATATTACAACTATTAATTATGCTCAATTTTTATATGTATAAAATATTTATAATTGTAATATCCTAAACAATTACCTCTTAAATAATCCACATGTTAAGAATTTTAACTAAGTTAACTGCTCTATTTGGTAATTAAAAATAAGTTAGGTATGATGTCTTATTTGTCTTTGAGTTATTTTCTAAATTAAGCATTAAATTGAGAGTAAATTATTCTTTAAGTAATTCAAAGTTAAGTTATCTATTTATATTGTTCTATTTGTCTTTGCACTTAATTAAGCTTTAGGTAATTGTGTCCTTCTGCATATTTGTTAATACTTGATTTTATTATAGTTTAATTTCACTCAAGTTAATTTACTCAAATAGTTCTAAACTAGTTCTAATTAAGCGCCTATAGACTAGACATTTGTCTTTAACCTCATCTCACCACCATCTTAGTTTGACTAAGTTATCTTCCATAGAGTTTTAACCAATCATCTAAGTCATATACCTTATCTTTTATCTCAATTACTAATCCCTATTTGAAGTCATTTGTTTGTCTGTTTCTAGTAAAAAATTACTAATAGACCCATGTGGGAGCTACTTACCCAGTTGAAGTCACATTTGTTTGTTTTTTTAACCAAAAAACTAACCAATCAAATTTTAATTGCATCTTCTCTCTTATCGCTTTATAATAACCGACTACGTCTTCTACATATACACCAAGCCTACCAAGTGTCTCATTTTTTGCCATCATATGACCTCCTTGCTTCCAATAGCCAAAGGTTGTGAGGGGAACATTTAAACTTGGGTTTTGAAGTGAAAAAAAAATAAAGAGGCAAAGATAATCAGCAAGCTAAGAACAAGGTATGTATGGATCCAACTATTTTTTTTTTAAATTTGTGATGCTTTAAACTTCAGGAAAATAAAGTTCAAAGTTGAACAATTAAATTGTTTGGATTTGTAGGAAACTAAATCAAAT
This sequence comes from Pontederia paniculata, assembly GCA_001647135.1. Lineage (NCBI taxonomy): Eukaryota > Viridiplantae > Streptophyta > Magnoliopsida > Commelinales > Pontederiaceae > Pontederia > Pontederia paniculata. Next base: position 5,429 of record LTAE01003651.1, read on the forward strand.
AGTGTAGATGTATGAAATTAAGTTGGAAAACCCATTTTTTTAATCATGATTTAGTTAGTTGAATAATCAACTTATAAATAATATGTCTTATAATGCTTCAAAAATGATGATTTTTTTGGAATGACCTTAAAAGTCTAGTTTCAGAAAAAAAGAATTGTCTCAAAATGAATTGAAAAATTTATGGATTAATTGGTGAGCATTGATCTAGTTGGGATGAACAAATAGACATGATTGAAAATTATACTATAAATTATATACTTAAAGATAAATTTTGAACCTTGTGGATCTGAAATAGTACAGAGCTAGGGTTTCAATCAAAGTGGAATGACCTCAAATTTTGAACCTTGGTTCGGATCAATGCTATACTAACACATAAAATACTCAACCTTCAAACTTTGGTTACAATATCCAAAGTTAAAGTTGTGCAGCATGTGTGTTAGTTCAATAAAATGTATGTTTATTGTATATATTTCTCATTTTTTTTTAATTCATAGTCAATATTAAATTAATCTATTATTTATTTGCAAATATAAATATTTTTATTATTTATTGTGCAATTGAATCTATTAGTAAATTAATTTTAAAAGAATGTGATGATTGAAATAACAACTATATTATTTTACTACTTTGATTTCTATATATATTGGTCTCTCTAACATTCAGTGCAAGTTTTCTCCTTGTTTTACACCATCTTATCAGTAAAGATAATTTACATAATCTCATTCAATAGAATAGTCAATTTTAGGGGTCTAAGTAAAAACCTAAAAAGTCAAAAAATATACCCGGCTAAAGTGATGCATAAGAAAATTTTTGAACCACAATGAAAACATGGGATGCTTTTTTAGAAATTAAATTAAGCTCCTAACAAAAAAATATCAAAGGGCAAACTTAAATAAAATTAAAAGATATTTCTAAAACATTTTATTATAATTAAAATCTATTATATTTTTAAAACAATATTTTTTCACTTTTTCTTGCACCATATTTTCTTAAGAAGGTAAAGGATGGTTACTAGTTGTAACTATCCTCTTTGTTAAGGTAGAATTATGCAATATTACATACAATCAATCAAAAGATCATCAACTCACTTACTCTCCCATAAATTGTTTAGCTAAAATCAGTATATTTTCAACACCACATCGCTCCCCTTGAAAAATATAACTATTTCTTTGCACACTTAATTAGATTTTTAGTGTTATTATTAACTTCAATTATTCCGTGTAGTTGATGTGAAAGTTACTAAGTTGGATTTTAATAATCTAGTGTGGTTAAATTGAGCACTATTTGTGTCAAACTATTTTGCTATGGTTGAATTAGCTAGTATATTGGATTATTATGATATAGCATTTTGGTATAATAAGATGAAAAATTAGATTTTAAAGTTTGGTTGTAATGTCATGGTTATTGATGATTTTGAACTCTTTTAAACTTTAATATCATAAATTTCATTTTTTTTAAAAAAATATTACTATCTTAAACCAAGGGCTTCAGAACTACACTGCGAAGGTCAACTTTTTCTTTTTGAATAAGTTTAGATGACTTTTATATTTTAGAAAAATCATCCAAACTTTATAGGTCAACTTTTAGACATAAAAAAGTTATCCGACTCGAATTACTTTTACCCTTAGTCAATGTAATAATTAGCTTGTTATATGGTTAGTTATAAATTTCATTTCATACATGTATGATCCTTAACTTCATATAGTTTCCTTTTAATATTCATAACATGTAGTCTATTTTCAAACTTTTTCTATTGATTAATTAACTTTCTCTATGTATCAAATCACTTTCTATTTTGGATCTACTATGCCCACTCAACTAAAATAATATTTTAAAATAAAAGTTTTTGATAATGCAAGTCCACCCTCTTCTTTTAATCACTTTCTCTTCTCTTCCATCACTGTTTCTAGGAGAGAGGGGCCACCGTGTAATATTCATGACTTAATTTTTATAAGATTACATGTGTTAATGTCATATTATATGATTAATATATCCTATTATAATTGTCTTAAGGTAAAAGTTTTAATATTAAAAGTTGGAGCACTGAAAGTGACAAAATCTCATCAAAGGCATTAAAATATAATTTCAAAATTTAGAATTTAGAAAAATAAAGCTTCAAATTTTTTTCCTCTATATTAAGTATGTTAATTCTGATTTTTAAATAATAAATAAAATAGAAAAAGATGTTTCATTTCTAAAACTTAGATATTTTGTCCCTACATACATCACCAATCTCATAATCTCAATTCACAAATCATAATTAATCATCTTAGAGAATAAATCCTACATGAAAGTAAATCTAAAGCTGAAAGTTATATAATCATTTGCATACGTTTGCGGCACGTAAAAATTATGAAATTACTTGTGTTATATCCTCTTTGAGTCTAGTTTTCATTGACTTTGGAACGGTATCAATTAGATATATATAGAGAAAGTTATATATTAATGTTAAAGTGTCATTCTTGTTGTCTAGTGTCATAGTTAACTCAAATTTTAAATTTGTTCATAAACTTGTTTTTGCATTTTTTTTATAGATTTAGTCATCATATTAAGTTATCTTATATATGTGTTCATATAGTGCATGCATACATTCACTAATCTTAAAATAAGGATTAATAATCAATAAAATATTAACATGTGGCATAAATAAAAATGTGTAGATAATTACAAATAAGTTTTTAAATTATTGATAACATAATATGTATATTAATTAATGTTAAGTAAATTAAATTAGAGATAAAATAATCTGTAACGCCCACAAATCCACACCCCGCCACTTGGCAGAATACAGACTTGGAGACGCTACCATCATACATCTTTGACTTTACTTTGACCAATCCACTGGTCATCAGTCATCACTATTGAATCGATCAATGCGAAAGTCAATACCAGGACCTATGTCATGTGCAAGTCATCTCATCACGAACACCATCACGTTGTCGATGTGCCATCACCATCTATTTCAACTTATTTGCCTACAGAATTTGAATTCGTAGGGGAGATGAACCTTCACTGAGTTTTGATACTCAATATGTAAAAGATCATAAATAAGATAATCAATACGTAAAAGAAACATTAGTTGACAATAAACTTTAGCAATTTCCAATATATCAACAGGACTATTCTTTACCTTTGATCTTTAGCTTTACCTTTCAATATCAATATCCAATGGATGACATGAGTAATAATATACACTTTTCCTAGTGATGCCAATATCTTTCCTTTCAATATACTCAAGTCATCATCAATATACCATTCTCTATTTATCTTGCCTTAGATGAAACAATCATTAACAATTAATGTGAGTCTTTATCAATGTAAAGAAGATTCAGATTGTCCCCGGTACCAATATGGCTAGCTAGACCATGGGGTCTCTCTCTGATCCAAGTCTCCATAATAATATAATAGTTCCTGAAGGAACGTCAATAGTTCTCTGAAGAAGGAACACAATAACAATAGTTCCCGAAGGAACATGATAACAATGGTTTTCGAAGGAACACGATAATAATAGTTCCTTAAGGAACACAATAGCCGAGAGGTCCTCCTCTTCAAGCATAAGTTCGATCACAATCATAAACATATTTTACTCTATCATAATTTTGACTAGGTTAACGTTTAAAGACACCTAAATCTACACCGCTCATCAATTTATATTCAATTAATCAATACAATCCAATCATCATAACAAGGGTAAAAGGTAGATCAATAATATTTTTGGTGGAACAACACGTCCGGTGTCAACTGGTGACACGGCCCGCGTCATTGGGTGGCGCGGCCATTTTAGGGTTAGGGTTTCACATCTTCCAATATACTATCCATTAGGTGTGACACGACCCATGTCAGAATCCAATGTGGTCCGTGTTCTGACTTGTTGTTGCGCGGTGAAGAAAACGGCCGGTGTCACATGTGATGTGGATCGTATTCAGGGGAACACGATCCGTTCCAAGATCAATCGGTGTTGTGAAACAATTGACGTCAGGGTGACACGGCTAGAGTTATTGAGCACGAACCATGATTTGAAGGAACACGGTCCTTGTTCACCTATCTAGATGTACTTGTATTCTTTAATAAATTCCATATCGAAACACTGAGAGGGGAGATCATAAATCCGATAAACCCAAAATAAACATGATTTAAATATGAGTAAATTACCCTTCAATTGTATATTGAGAACCCTAGTTATGATCCTAATTACATACCCTAATTTTGTATCGGTCTCGTTCTCCATGATGATGAAACGACACAGACAAGCAAGTACGATGCGGTCCGTGTCCTCCTCGGACACGACCCGTTCTTGTAAGTCTTCACGAGGCGCGGTCCATTTTCTTCCTTTTTCCTGTGCAGCACGGCCCGCGTCCATAGTCTGTGTTGGTCTTTTCTCCTCCATATCCATGTGCCGCCGAGAGAGAAAGAGAGAGAGGGAGAGAGAGAGAGAGAGAGGAGCGAGAAGAGAGGGGGAAGTTCTGATGCCTTGAATTTGAGAGAGAAAATAACGAGGTGAGAGGAGGGGTTGAGTCCTATTTATAGGAAAGAAAATTCATTCTTAGATGGAGTTTGAATGCTATTAAAACTTTGACTTTGTATATAATTATAATGCTATAAGATACTTTTCCATATATTTAGGAGTCCTTTAAAAATAATTAAACATAGTATTAGGAATATTAATTTGATAAGTAAATATAACAATTTAATTCAACTCGAACTCTTTTCCTAATCCTAACCAATTATATCTTTCCTTAGCTTATCATATCTTCCCTTTATTTTATTTTTATTTATTTTAAAAATCTGAGGTGTTACATAATCAATCTTAGCAAAAACAATTCTGATCATACCTTCACCTTGACCAATGGGATTTCAAGTTGCCAATAAGCTAGCAACTTATTACAAACTCACTTTGACACTTTTTTGAACTGCATATATAGTCAGAAAATTCTATAAACATTAAAGAAACTACCATTAGTTTTCCTAAGTAGTTGATAAAAAACTACCAAAGCCAAATACATAATGTATAACTCAAGAAAAATTCGACAAGAACAATCATCTAAGGTAAGAAAGCTCACCCTAAACTAATTCTTTTATTCTTGATAATTTTGTTTGGTGTCTTGTTCTTAAAAAAAATATGATATTTCACAAAAAAGATTTCTAAGTAAAGTAACTTAATTTCCATAGCCTTTGATTTTAGTCAAAATTAAGGCTTGTGTATGAAGTTATGAACAAATTTTCACTAGTCATTCATCCTATCCTGAAATAGTTTTAGGGTCTGATTCTAAATTAGAGCATAATTTGGTCAATTTAAGTTAAGATTTGAAATTTATATATGTTAATATAGACTCTCTCTCGATAGGTTCAAAAGAAATTTGAATAATGAAATTAGGCATGTATACATGTATATACAAATTTTAAGTGTATCTTTATTTGTCAATTAGAGTAAAGAAATAAAAAAGTACATGTGTTCAAATCTTGAATTTATTGTGATCATTCCAGAATGAAATAAATTCTAATAATTTATGAGCTAAACCCTTGAAGAATAGTTTAAGAAAAAAAATTACAAGATCCTATTTTTTTTTACGTATTTATATAAATTCTACGATAAGTAAGCAAGAGTATTCGTTATTTTTTTAGATATTAATAATTTTGGCACAATTATAATTAAAAATTTAGAGTGTCCAAATTAAGTAAAAATGTTGGGTTGTTCATGGACATGCAAAACTTCACTAAACCTGATCAACTTATGGTCGGGTTGGGTATTAGGAAAAAAAGTTTCATGACTCGAATCCACCTTGCACCGATATACATTAAGTTGGAATACAATTTTTTTTAAAAAATTATTAAACTATAGTAAAAACAATAAATTTAGAAAAAAAATACATCTATTGGATCAGAGGTAACTCCGCCTATGTTTATAGCCGGTCCCAAGCCCGGATAAAGGAGGAGGGTTGTGTTAGGCCTCGACAGCCAACGTAAAACCTCGTCGAATCTCATGAACATGGACCAACGAATACATTGCGCTATGATAGAGCGCAATGGCGTCGTATGATCCATGTAGCCAACCCCACCTAGTGGGATAAGGCTTTGTTGTTGTTGTATTGGATCAGAGGTAAAGTTCGAAAGGGCAAGAAATCAGCTGAGTAAAGCCAAGGTTGATGGGAAAGAGGTCGTTTAGCGAGCCAATGTTGGACACTCACTTTAATTTGATTGTTTATTTTTGTCATAATAGTTACAACTTTTGATGTTTTGTGCATGAGGATGAAAACTCATTGCCTCCATATATCAAGAGATTGAGTTTAGGTTATATGTGTTAACAACATGTTAAATCATGATGATTAATTATGACTTTGCTACTAATTTGGGAAAGTGAAATGGCCACTTATAGCAACAAACGAAAAATGTTATATTCATCATTCACTGTACCACTGTTTTATTTAATGGAATTTGAACGTATTAAAATTCGATAATCATTTATCCTTCAAATTTAAATTGTTAAGAAGAGGTTCACTTTTATATTTATATTTCGATACTTCCTCTCGTTGAATCATTAAAGGAGATATATTTTAATAACTTTGTATATTTGAACACATACTATGTTAAGATTATGAAAAATCTAAATCCTTTCATGTGTCTAAAAATTCTCTTAAATACTCACATAATAGAATTGTCCTAAAAATAACAAAATTATATAGTGTCATTGTGAGTGTTATGAGGATATTATGCACATTAATTAGGAGGAAATAGCAACTCCCTAAATATTAAGTCAATGAGTTGAATCTTTAAGATTGATACTACTTATCTAAACAAAAAAAATTATAATCTTTATATTTATATTATGAAAAGAAAATTCATAACATTAAATTTAAAAGGTTTGAGGAATGATGTGATTGAGATGAAACAAAAGGCGGTATTTGGTCCATCAAATGATAGAGCATTGAGTTTAATTTGCTGGAACTTGGAGGCATGATTTTCATCACGAATTATTGGCAAAGTGATCTTGTTTTTTTTTTCCCTTGAGCTGGATACATTGCACTGAAACATTGGACTGATCGATCACAGGGGGGAGAATTATTGATGTCAGGCAGGAGGTACAACAAGTAGACGAGTTAGATCTATATTTATGTGTCCCAAAGTAAAAATAAAAATAAAAATAAAAATAATAACACAATAAAATTTTTGGCATACTCGATAATGATTAAAGTATGTATGTTACATCACCCAAAGAATGATGTGGATGGACAAAGGAATCTCCCTCTCGCTGTCACAAAAGTTGATCCCAGAAATGTGTCCTTTTGGTTTTTGGATATATTATGGTAATAAAAAGGAAATTAAATTCCCTTTAAAAAAGAAAATTAAATTGCAATAGTAACTCTGATGTTAGAGAATTTATTTAGTGGTGAAATATTAAAGATGTATTAGATTCTGGGATAAATATTTACTACAAATAAGACTTATGGTCTAGTAAACTAAAAAATAAATAAAGATAGACAATGTATTTTAATTGTGTCTCACTGCATTCATGTTCTCGATTTTTTTCTTAAAGCTTAATAAAATAATTTGAGTTAGAAAAGTCCGCAGCCATATGAAAAAAAAAATAAAGGGTCTAACAATTTCAAGTTTTAAAATGGTGGGTTCGGTAGATTTTCATACATGTTAGACAATATGTCGATATGCATCTTAATATCACGAATATATCGATTTTCATTGATGCTAATAATATTTAACATCATTTAGTTGAAAAATAAACCATATATTTTATATTATTTATTATTTTTATGTATGATTTGTGAGAGCTCCAATTGTGAGATTTAAGAGCTCGGAGAGCAACAAATTTGTTAGAAAATATTTATTTTCTATAAGCAAAATCCAACGATATTCAATTTATGTTGACAACATTAATCTTAATAATTTTTCTATGCACTCTCATTTTTTTCTTTTTTTATGAGATTAATGAAAATGTATAGCAATTTGTTATGCACCTAGTGCTATATATAATTTGATCCATGATTTAAAAATTAATGATAAAATTTTACTTAATGAATCAAATTATTATAAAAATTTAATCATTGATTTTTAAATCAATGGATCAAATCATGTATCGCATTAGATGCATAACATGTTACTATGTCCTTCCAATTTTCTCTTTTTCTATTATTTTTTAATTGAAGTACAAGAACGTTATTTTCTAGTCATCTCACACTCAGTATAGTTTTAAATTATATTATTCGAAATATATTTTTTACTTAATTGTACAATAAAAAGTAGTTTGTGAAAGTAAGATATTGCAATAGATCCTAAGTTGACGTGTTTGAAATTTAATTGGGTGAGAACCATTAAATATAGGTTTTTTACACAAGAACTTGCATTTTGTGTCAAGGTCATATGCATGAGGCAAATATAGGTGTTTGATTTATTAAAATTATGATATGTTATATATCAGTTGATGATAACATCATTTGTGTTATTTAATTACTAAAAAAATCATTCATGCAAATACCACAAGGTACCTTGTGATTTGACTATAAATTGCATAAAAAATGTAGCAGACACAAATAATGAGGTTATATAAGTGAACATGCTGGCCCAATCACGACAAGACACAAGTTAATCAAGATTCTATTTTAACATGAGAACTGATAATATATTTTATTTCTATTATTAGGTGATAGTTTGACAAAGCAAAGCTGTTAAATACATTTGTAAAAGTGACATTTTGAAAACAAGGCTTTTAAAACAAACATTACAATTTTAGATCTAGTAGGTATGTGCAACACCTTTGCTAAACATTCCTTGAAATGCTCAAATTTAAGGAGTAATTACTTTAAGACATTAGAATTGAGAAAATAATTACTATACTACAAAAATCAAATAAGAATTCAAATAATAAAAAGAATAAAAAAAGACGAGCATTATGAATAAAACAGAAAAGCAATGTCAGAGTAATTATTAAACTTTGTATTCATTTAGTCAAAAATACTATTAAAACATCATATACATTACAAAATACAGGTATTCTTTAAGAGTCAAATAAATATGGAACAAAACAAACAACAATAAAACAAAAGTAAATGGAAATCATAATTTTTTTGTCATGGTTACAAAATATTTTAGAGCTTGATGGGATCTCTCTCTCTCTCTCTCTCACGTGGTCACGCGACTGCCCTTGTCCAAAAAGGGCATTATGGTCATTTCAGCTCCTCACGATTTCGTGCTTGTCGAGATAAGCCAACGACTTTTACGAAATATTAGGGGTGTTCTAGTCTTTGAACATTCTTATATCCACTATCCACCGCATTGGGGAGACCACGGACGGGCGAAAAAAAGTGGCAGAGATAATTCCTTTTCCCGTTTAGCCCTTTTTGGTTGATGGTATCCCGAACGTGTCCTGCTTCCCCTTCATTTAATACCACCCACTCTGTCACTCTTCTCTGATCTCCTCGAAAAGGATGGCGGGGAATCAGGCGCCGTTGGCGGGGGATCTCGCCGGAGGAGCGCCGGAGAGATGCCCTCCGGAGCTGGAGCTTCGGGTCGAGGGCCCTGGGGCGAGCGGAGGCGGAGGGGCCGCGCGGGAGGCTGACTGGGTGAGCTGGCAGGCTGGGGGAACGGAGTCTAGGGTTCCGGCCGTCTCCGTGGCGGTCGCCGGAGCTAGGTACAAGTCCATGTCGCCGGCGAGGCTCCCGATCACGCGCTCCCCGTGCCTCACCATCCCGCCGGGCTTCAGCCCATCTGCGCTGCTCGAGTCACCTGTCCTCCTCACCAACGTCAAGGTTCGCGAACCCCCCCCCCAAAAAAAAAACTCCATCTTTTTCGCCGTTTCGAGCAAAATGTTTGCTTCCGTTCCTGTTACTTCTGTTGCATTATTTCTAATTTTGGCGGATTGTTTATGTTATTGTTCAAATTTAGGTTCTCTCCTTCGTCTTCGCTTATATTAGAGTACGAATTGAGCTGGAACTCTCCTTAACTCACAAATACCCAAGTTTTTTTCTCAAGTTCATTACTGAGAATAGAGACGGGAAAGAAAATGATAAGTTATCAATTGCATTGTTGTGTTGCTCTGGTAGAAAAAGTACGAAACTTTGGCGTCATTAAGTTGATGGATGGCTCCCTTATTTGCTTTACTTGCAATATAATTATTGTAGGAGAATCGAGATCTTGAATTTTCTTTTATTCGTTTGTGGTGTCTGCAAACGGTAGTATGAGATACAGACCTAGCTTTTCAGCTGCTTTGTGGAGTTCGACATCATCTTGTTCCTCTTTTGGGTTTTCCTTGTGTACTTTTTGTATTGTCTTGGTGACAAAATTTGGTAGAAGTGCATAATATGTCTATGATCGCTGGGTACTGTTGCTGGATAACTAGATTCTTATGCTATTACTTTATGTCATTGTGTTTCTTCACCTTTATGCTAGATGATCTGACGAGGGACATGTTAAAATACTTGTTTGGTGTCTCTCTGGAATCAGTATTCTCTCTTGCTCTTGAAGACACTGGACATCCTATCCTTTAGTGAACATTTGTACTTCTAGAAATGTTCTTTTTGCTAGTGCTTTGCTCTTTTTGTGATGAAGCTAGTGTTTTTCCCTTTGCTTCTTGTGATGTGCGCATGTTCGGCTGTAATAATTCCCAAGTTAGACAACAATATGTTTTTGCAGTCTATTTCTCTTTTGGAGTTATTATGCAATCTCTCTGGATATTGTCATTCAAGTAATCTTATTTATCCAGGTGGCTACCCTTGTTCTTGGTGCGTTTTTTGGTTGTAGCATATAATGAATTGTGATTTATTCTTGAACATATCGTTGTAGTTTCAATTGTGATGGTCCAAAAATGAATTTATCGAATATTTTTTCAGTGTTGTAAAAAATTTAGACCATGAAGCATTGGTATGTATTGTTGTGGCATGCTGGCCCTTCAAGGTTTCTAGTTCCAGTGTCTTTGCTGAAATATTTATCATTTGGTAGACATATTTGTAACACTTGTATATGCGAATTTGAAAACCTCTTTTAGACAATGAAGTTAGATTGCATATTGTATATTATCAAAAACCTTTAATTGACTATCTTGAAGTGAAGGATGTCCTTGGAATTTCTTTGTTTCACTTGGAGGATTTATTTTTTCACTTTTCGGGAACGATAGTCTCTGATTAAGTTTTTTGGAAACTCGATAATATCGTGTAAGCAGAATCTGAAAATGGAAAATCACAATTGCACAATTACATTTGAACTTTACCCATTTTAACAAATCTATAATGTCAGTATTACAATTTTCTTTTGCAGGCTGAGCCCTCACCAACTACTGGTTCGTTCCACATGTCTTCCTTTTTAGGGAAAACAGTTCATTCAAGCACATCATCTTCTCCAAGAGATTGTTTAGGCATCAATGCTCATGATGAACGAAGTGCTGGAGGGTTTGAGTTTAAGTCCACCAGAACCTACTATAAATCAGGCTTTGCCCCAGCGGGGCCTCTGGTAAATTCCACCTTGCCTTATCAGGCTACATTATCATCTTAGCTAAATATCTAATAACCCTTCTGTATGCAGTGACAATATTCGTGATCAGGAGATTATGCTGTTTAGAGGACACTGAGAAGTAACCTTAGGCTCTGTTTGGCAATGTACTAGCGGGTTAAATAGCCAATAACGGATAGCGGTTAACAACTAGTGAGTAACGATTAGCGTTACGAGTTAATTGTTGAATTCAACAAAAGTCTTTGATAAATTCAGCATTTGAACCTGTCGATGGACACGAACGATTAAAAAAATATAAATAATTTGAATTATTATATCTATCCAAAAATAAATAACTCATTTTTGTTTTAACTATTTTAATATTGATAAATAATAATAGATAACCAAATAATTAATAAATTAATAAAATAATAATAAATAATAAAGTGGTTAAATGTATAATGAATAAATTATCACACACATAATAATTAATAATGAAATATTTTGAGGATATACTTGAAAATAAATTTCAGCATGTTATTAGTTACCTTAGATGTTGCTCTTTCAAGCGTCTCAAAACGTTGAATTTCAATTGCAAGTTGCTATTATTAATTGTACTTGCCAAACATCAAAATAGCGTGTTGATTTAGTCAACACAGTACACGCTACTTTAGATGTTGTTTTAAATGCACACCAAACAGTGCCTTAGGCTAATTATGCTATTGTGATATAATAAGTAGAACTTTTTTAGCATGAATGGAACTTAAGAAGATTGTGAAGAAGTAAAATATGCATAGGGGATGGGGGGTAAATCTTATATTTTCATGCCCTAGTACAAACAAGATGAGTGCCAAAACTTGGTAACCATCCTTTTCCTTCTCAAAAAAGAAACTTTGTGGTTAGGGGCTTCTTTTTTGTTCTAAACAGGTACCTAGGTTATAAGGAAAGAAAAGCCCTAGATATGGACAATGAGTGCTACCTGAAAGTACACATATTTACCGTCCTTTTGTGGATAGATCATATTAGGTCAAAGAGGGAATCATGACAAGTGGTAGCCAGTGTGGTAGATGCATGCGAACTTGGTACATACTTGCTTAATTGTTTCTTATATTTTCGGGTGAGAATTCTATACCTATATTTCTCTCAAGACAAACTTTGTGGGATAAATTGTGAAGTTGATCTGTTGTCGGATGTATTTTCTAGGATATTATGTTCTTTGCATATCCTTTTTATTTCCCAATTCTGAAGGGGACTCTTTTTATCAGTCTTTAGAGTAGAATTACTGTATGATAGGCATATGATTGTTGGCATGTTATTTGATTCAGGCTTCTGTAAGCTCAAATCGAGAAGAAAACACACATGCCAATCCAGTTCAGCTTCAACCTGAAGCCCAGGATAGAATTTTCTCTATGGATGATTTGTCTTCTCCAGTGTCAGCTTCACATGCAGCTACTGAAACAGCGAAGTCTACAGTATCTGCTCAAGTAGAAGCAAATGAATTACAACATACAGTGGATTCAGATAAAGAGTCACAACCATTGCAACCTGATCCAAGTGAACCTGTTTCATCATGTCTACATGAGAAGTCAGCAGAAGATGGTTATAACTGGCGAAAATATGGACAAAAACATGTTAAGGGGAGTGAATATCCCAGGAGTTATTACAAATGTACACACCCTAATTGCCAAATGAAAAAACAATTGGAACGTTCTCATGATGGACAGATAACTGAAATCATCTATAAAGGTCAGCATGATCATCCTAAACCCCAGCCTAACCGCAGATTGGCAATTGGTGCACTTTCTGGTCAAGAAGAGGAAAAATCTGAGAGGTTTTCTTCGGTAATGGATGCAGATGGTAAGAAATTTGATCTGTAGCCAAAGTTGTTCTACTTTAGAGTTTATTTTTTAACTTAAGATCCACTTTGCAGATAAAGCAACAAATGCACCTACCTGCACAGCTCATCAGGTTGATCCAAATGGTACTACTGAATTATCTCCTGCATCAATTATTGATGAAGGTTTTGAAGTTGGAGCTAGACAATCCAACACTTGTGATGATGATGGTATTAATGATGATCCAGAAACAAAGCGCAGGTGTTGTTTCTCTCAAGACTTTCATATATGTGAACCAATTTCGCATATGCAAGATAGCCTGATTGAAAATTTCATTTTTGAGCAGGAAAACTGAGGTCGTCGCTGCTGATGCTTCTTCAATTGGCAAAATTAACCGTGAACCTCGTGTTGTTGTCCAAACTGTGAGTGAGGTTGATATCTTGGATGATGGATATCGTTGGAGGAAGTATGGACAGAAAGTAGTTAAAGGGAATCCTAATCCAAGGTGAACATTCTGCTGCATATAAAACATTGATTTTGTATGGAACTGATGATCAAATCTGGTTTCATATTTTATTCTCTATGTTGCTTGTGGGTCTTAGGCAAGTTGTTATGCTATATGAATTGAATGTATCAAAGATAGGTGCAGAAGGACTTCAAGCAAAAAGGGGCATTGGATCTGATAATTTTTTTTGCTTATCCTATCTTTTCTCAGTTGCTTAGACTAACTGATCTCCATCAAATTTTGCCATGTTATTATATGCCTTTCTTTGATGATATTTAGTTGGTCCCAATAAGTTGTAGCCATATATCCCTACCATAGTATTATTGAACAGCGGTAGGTATTTCCAATCTCTAATTGTCGGTCCTTGTTCATTTACAGAAGCTACTACAAGTGCACACATGCTAGCTGTCCCGTTAGGAAACATGTCGAGAGGGCATCCCATGATCCCAAAGCAGTGATAACAACATACGAGGGCAAGCACAACCATGATGTTCCTGTAGCCAGGAGTTCCGCACATGAGATCCCTCCCCCACTAGTGACAGAAGGCACCAATGCACTGACCAGCCATGGATCAGCAACTCTGAGTGGTATGTTCAGGGCTTGCAACACTGGAACTGTTTCTCACCCATACGCGCAGCCAAGGGAGAGTGACACAATTAGCCTAGACCTTGGTGTTGGCATTAGACCAAATCAAAGTAACGAGCAGCAGCCTTCTCTTGGGACAGAGCAGATTCACCACCATCATCAAGTACAGCCTGCTATTCCTGATCGTACTAACATGGCTATTCCATCGACTCATTTATCAACCTTTTATGGAAGTCCAAACACAAACATCTTTGAGTCAAGGGATGACCGAAGCAGTGGATTTACATTCAATGCAGCGCCTGTGAACCGATCAACTAATGTGTACTATACAAGTACAGGAAATTTAATAATGGGTCCATAGAGCGACTTTGGCTTTCAGATTTCATCCAGAGCTTCTGCGAAAAGAAGGCACTCGGTTCAGATGTATCAAAAGTTGTAGTATAGTGATATTATGTATTCTGAAGGGGGTAGAGGCTAATTCTTTTCCTGTGTAGTCCTTGACACAATCATAGAACTTACATGAAAGTGGTGTAAAATTTATTTTAGATTCCGTGTCCTACTATTTGGCTCCTTGCTTCCACATTGTTGCAAGCTGCAAAATGTACTGTATCATCTCTTTAAAAATTGTACTGTATTGTATTGTACTATTTTCCTTCCAAGAAGTTTTAGAAAAAGAAGGTAAATTTGATTTCTCCACATAAATATGGTATGTTCTGACCAGTTGAGAATATTGGTTGTAACCAGATATCCAAACTAATTGGAAATAAGATCTTTCTTCAATTCTAGTTCCACAAGCCATGGTAGATGGTCTCAGAAAGTTCACAAAGAAATTTGTTAAAAAACGATCCAAGTATTTGATAAGCATCAAGAGATTACAGAGTTGAAAGTAAGAGAAAAGCACAATTTTCTATTAGAAGGAAAAGCAAGTTGGCTACTAAGTTTTTAAGCTGCGCGTTTGCTACTAGAAGTTACAACTCAGAAGTAAAAGCTAATTCCTAGATACCATCACGAAGTATCGACACAAATAAGACATTGAAGGTTCCAACAGCACCTTGTCAGATCAGTCAAGTTCACCTCTTGGAACCTTGTTAGATCAGTCAAGTTCACCTCCAGGCGCAGGAGACGACCAAAGCTCTATTCTTCCATCCGAGGTAGAGTGCGCCGTCTCTTTCTTCAAGCCGGTAGTGCTCGCAATAGTTCTCTAACAAAGTCTTAATGGTTGCATTCACCAATGGACTAAGAGGGTATGGCTTGAATCCAGCCATTGTCAGCCTTGCCCTCCATTTCCCGAAAAGCTCATGCCTTTCCACCCTTTCGGCACCTTCACAAGCGATGATGTTAACGATGTCGCGGGCCAAACAGTGCTGCTCCACACTGATCCTTTCCTTGTTCTCCCTCGAAAGTGTGACATCTATGGATTCGAAGATGGCAGTATAATAGTCTAGAGTCTCCTCAAAACGCTGTAAGAATGCAGAAGTGTTGGTGTTGGATTCTTGCTCAACAAGAGTCAACACCTTTGGCGAAAGGCTCTTAACCATCCTCAGAAGCCTGTCTCGATGATTCTTAGTGCTCACACTCTCGTCGGGCATGTGGTGCAGCTGGAAAGCAAAGTTCACTGCCAGTGCCTCACCAGGTCGAATGTCAAGGTGTTCGAGCTCTACATCACAGCCTGACATATCTAGTCCTTGGAATTCAAGTGGCACGCCGCATGAATGTGCAAGCCGTTGTAGTCTCTGTCCCACGATATGCAATCCTCCACCTCGGATATAAGCCGAAAGAGAATCATCAATTCCAGTTATTCTTATGTGCGGTGGACCGCCAGGCCTTGCAGCAAGAGCTTGAATGAGTGTTATCCATTGACTTCCTTGTGCAATCTGGAAATCAATAATGTGAACCATGTATTCATCTTTAACAGCCTCTGCTATGGCACCATTTGCAGACATGTAGCCGAACTTGAAGTATGGGCAGACTTCATAAAGAATGTGCATGTAGGACAGGAGATCAGAACCAGTTGGTTCTTTACACTTGAGAGCCTTATAGATTGCACTACCTGAGGAGGCCCGCCTAGCTATCAGTCCCTCCAACAAGTATGCACCCAGTCGATCGATCGGCCCCCCGGAAACGGAGACCATCTGCCTCAACTCGGAAATCAGCCATTCTGCCAAATCACTATTGTTTTCTTCCATGGCTCTAGCACAAGTCACAAGAACCTGTTTAAGGTCTCCTCTCGAAATTCCGATAACTTCTCTTAACTTCTCTTGCTCCATATATAGGTGACCCTTATATGGGTTCTCCAAGCTATCAATATTTGAATCAGGCCCCAGCATTGCATTCTCCAACTCTCTTAGCTTCTGTTTGAGATCCGGATCTTCAGTAACACATGAAACACTTATCGGAGATCCATAGTTGTTATCTGAATGCAAATCTTGCTGAGACAAGGGGCTCCCAGATGTAGAGGAGAAATTCAGAGAACTAGGGGAGCTGTGAGAGTTGTAGTTGGCAGTTGCCAAGGAGGATTCTAGAGTGCAGAACTCTTCATGCGCAGTTTGAGAGTGAATCTTCTGCTTGGATTCGGCGTCCGATGAGAAGTAGTGCAGAGAATGATGGTTCCGAGGCACAAAACGTGATTCCGCCTCTCTAGTAGGCATGGAGTTTTCCTTGTAGTATGACTGCTGGGGCTGACCAGAAAATCCCTGGTTTGCAGAAGTTTGCATTCAGATGATGCCTAGTGTATGTTCTCACAGAGAAGTAGGCATGTTAAGATCTCTGATTACAGACATCATCCAGAAAGACCACCCCTTTGAGTTATTCAAAAGTTGCTGCTCCGAAAGAAAATATCGTACAAATATCACAGTAAAACCTGTGAAGAGGCAAGGACAAAAAATATATATATATATATGAGCAAACTATCACCAAGATCCACATAGTAGTAGACAAAACTACATTTATTGCTCAACATTGACATCTAAGCACATAAGTCAATATAAGTTACTGGACTAGATCATTTGTTGAGTTGAGTTGAATTTCAAACCTTGAATCAATCAATAAAATACAGGCTCATGGAAGAAAACAAGATTCATAAAGTTAAATTGGACATCTCATGTTGAATGAATTGGTTATAATTTGACTGAACTCCATGATAACATACAAAAGACAAATAGTATTTGGCTTTTTTCGACACAAGATAACGTAGGTGACCGATCTTTTGCAGCAAGTCCCTAAAATCTCCCTGAAAGGTGAAGGCTCTGGTAATACATTATCTGAGCTTATGTAGAAACTACAGACTGAAGGATTAACACTTCACCAATCTAACATTCAATACATTGAAAACAAATAGAACCTGATCAGTCAGTCCTATGAGACATGTTGAGATGATCCAACATGGGGGACACAAGGCTCTAAATATCAATCCAACATGTCCAAAAGAGGCTAAAAGCAAACACAACTCACATGCTGTGAAGAGGCTCTAAATTTATGGATTAGCCTAATTTGCCACTCTCTCTCCATCACCATACTTGCACAAATGACAGAGGGGGGAAACACAAGCAAAAGAAAGAACATGATACAAGCAAGATTTTTTTCTCGAAAGATATGAAGAGAGAAGCAAAGAAAAAAAAAATACCTTATACCACTTAGTATAGGAACTGTGGACATCAAATACGGGCAGCAAAACAAGGAAGAAAACAAAAAGGCCCGAAATTTGCCTAAAATCACAAAAAAAAGGTGAGTTGTTTCCATGTCAAATACATCAAGAACTATTTTTTTCTTTTCCTCTCCAAAAAATTTCACATACCATATGCTAACAGAATATGGCTCTTGGCAGAATCCAGTAACAGAGACTTGTCTGAACAGTACTTCTTCCAACTCCCCACAAAGTCAGAAGGGAAGGAAAAGGCAAACAAGACCACCAGAGCAGAAAAGCCACCGAAACAAAAACAGACCAACCAATATGTGCATCATGCAACCAAAGTTTCAGAAAAAAAAAAAACATGGACCATACCACAAATCCATCAAGCAAAAGACTATTGAATGGTTATATATGATTACAGTTCTAGATGCCCATCACAAACCAACCAAACTACAACAATCACTCACTGAAAAGTGCAGAGAGAGAGAGAGAGAGAGAGAGAGAGAGAGAGAGAGAGAGAGAG
>LTAE01003651.1:24012-36295 GCA_001647135.1 Pontederia paniculata
AGAGAGAGAGAGAGAGAGAGAGAGAGAGAGAGAGAGAGAGAGAGAGGACTTGAGATCAGATTGACTCGCCATGTAAAAGGGATACCCAGGTTTTGCAGTTGGACTTCCAAGAAGAAGAAATGGATACCCTGCAACTGATTCTTGAAGGGTGGAAGAATGAGAAGAAAAGAAAATATATGGCCACTAAAATATCCAAAAACACTGTTCATGGACCAAATATGCCCCTATGACTGACATATAACTACTTTATTGCCATTTCGACGTCATGTGCCAGGAAAAAAAATCCATGTTGCATCCACCAAACATAGTTTTAGATTTTGTTTGCGCCGTTTCATGGAAGTTGCAACACATATTCCTTGTAACTATGATCATGGCTATGAACAAAAAAATAAAATTTCTTATTTTACGGCATTAATAATTTATTTCTTGATTAAATAAAACGAAAATAAAATTGAAAATCTCCTTATGGTTAATTATCAACGTAAATTTCAGTCGTCATAATAAATTACAAAATATCTTAACATCATAAAATTCCGGCGTAATCTTCACCACACGGGGGACAAGAGGGATGATGTGGCCGAGATGTCACTGTGACGTCACATGCTAACGAATTGCGATAAGTCCGAGGGGTAGAAGAAAACAAGAGGGACGAGTGGAATTTTTGTTTTATTAAAATTAAAATTATAAATCCATGTATAAATTAGCAAGACAACAACAGTGTCTTTGAGGTAAGTTTTCCAAAGTTTATTTTAAATATATCACATATATAAGCATTTTTTTTCTTATTGTAAAAGAATGTTCAAAGAAAATGACAGACGGAAATCGAGTGGGATTTTTTTCCCCAAACAAAGAGCGTAAATATTTAAACATCTAAAATATTTTAAGCCAATTAATATATAATCAATAATTAGTCAGGTGTATTACAGTATAGTAATTAAGTCAGATTGATATCATAATTGCACCCTTTTATTTTCCTTTTTTAGTCTATCACCTTTTGATCCTATAAAATTGTGGATTACCCTCTTATGTAATATTATAAAGATTTAATATTTCTATGAAATAATCTATAATTATTTGATGCATGGTCAAAGAAAAAAAACTAAATTATTATTATCATGCAAAAAATTATTTATTATTTTTTTATGAAAAAAATAAATAGTTGAGAGACACAAATGTCAAAAACAAGCAAATCTTCAGTCTATGATGGATTCATATTATTTGTTACATTAATTTATTGATTAATCAAAGTCGTCCAAGTAGCAAGAGACCGATCACTTTGACTCACGCGCCTTCGACGACCACTTGGACCCCACACGCTTCATCCCAAAGAATTAATACAATATATAATCCATATTATAATAATTTGTTAAATATAAAGTTTAAGCAATTCAGCAACTTATTTGTGTAAAAAAATTATAGACTTCTCAATTCAAATCGGGATTGCAAAATACAAAACTAATATGTAAGTAATTAAATGTTATTCAAGTCGGCCTCGTATTTATTGTGCATCTAATGCTACAAATCTTTGTTATATGTACATTGGTTTGATGTCTCTTTATTCTTTTTTCGTTCATTCAAATTATGATTGTAGTAATAATATTAGATATTAGTTTGACGATGAAACTAGAAATCAAGTCGTAAAATAAGAAAAAAAAATGAAAGAGAGATGATGTTGTGCTCCGCCACTTGACTATATGTTATAAATTATAGCAAGATAAAAGTTAACCCATTTATGTGCATGCAACAAAATGAACAAAAAGACATTTTTTACGATGAGTTTGTTTGACCTATTAATTTCACTATTTTTTTAGTAAAAACGAAAAAAAATAATAAATCATTTTGTAATTAAAGATATAATAATTGAACTTGTGACCAAATGGAATCTACTTTCACAAATTTTCTTAGTTTGATTGGGCTATTCTTGTTTTTGTTCTTGATCTATCCACTTTTAAGATCATCTTGAGTTACAAAAATTGACTAATTAAAGAGCGTTAACATTCTTAAACATTTTGACATGTCATTGATCACTTAGTAATCCAATTAATTAATAAAGTCGATCATATTAGTTTATTTACAAATAAACTACTTGTTACCGGATCAACGAGACTGTGTTCACTGGTATTTAGTTGGAATAAGAATTGAAATAAAGTACGAGGAATTAGTTAACCTAATCAAGTTAAGCAAATTCTTCTTGGTTCAAACAAGTGAAGCAATTTTGGCCAAAGGATAAATCTATATATCCCACGCTAAACACCATGTTGAAAATTTTGTACTCCTAAAATAACAACTTCTAAATTAAGTACATATCTTTATTTTTCTTATTCTGTAGAATATGAATCTTTATATAAAAATAAATTAATTCATAAAATAACACCTTTCTCCATCACATAGCAATAAGTTATAATTAAGGTGTCTTAAAGCTAGTCAAACAAGCCGTACCGAATGCATATATCAAAATAATTAGAGAGGGTAAAAAAGGCAATGAGAGATCAAAAGTGAGTGGAGAAATGCCTTTTATGGATGCCTCTTGCTGGCCTCATTTATTCTCCATCCATACAAATATATGCTATTATTTTTATCCTTAAAAAGGGACAACTAGAAGGTGTCATAGATGAATTGACTAATTTAGGTTAACTGGAAAGATTGCAAATTCTTAAGTTTGTTTTAATTTTTATTGTGATATCGTTGATATTAACTTCCATTTCTAGAACTTTATTTTTTTCTATCGTTGTCTTTATTGTCAACCATAGGCATATCTAAAGGACACTACTATTAGTGCCGGATTAATCCACTTACACAAAATAGAATAATAACAAATCTTTCATTCGCTTTCAAACGCCTTCATGGCTAAAACACACTTGCAAAGTTGATTAAGGTTGTCTTAGAGAAAGACAACTTTTGTCATACGTATATTTTGCTTGATATATATATATATATATATATATATATATATAAAAGATATATGGGGATAAGAAATATATAGAGAATATTTTGCTTGATTCATATGAAGTACCGTTCGATCTTGAATATGTGGATGCTGAAATAAATTAAAAGATGATTCAATAATGCTTAAGGCATTTCTAAATTTCAATTATATATTTAAAATCGAACGATGTGTTATATATGTAGAGCAAAATATGTTTCACATATTTTTTATCCTCTAAAAATTAAATAAACCGTCAACCAAACCATCTTAAAATTTAATATAGATTATTTAGAGTTTTCATCCTTTATTTATCATACAAAATATTGGGAAAATAAAATTGACCTTAAAAATAATTATAAGATAAAATGATGATGTATGTGTTGAAAAATTCACCCTTCACCCTTAGATTGATTATCGATAGACAACGTTTTTATTTATAAATTATAATTTTTCATTCATTGTTATGCATGTCAATCACAAAAACGTAAAGGGACAATCTCAATCACAATAATGATTGAGACTGACTAATATGATGTTATGACAAATACGATCCAACGAATCAAATTAACTTGTGCAATTAATCTCAAATTAATTGGAGGTAGCCAGTGGTTCATCACATTCAACATTTGAAGCGATTGGTACCAACAACAAATTAATCTCTTGGATTCATTGCTTCTTGATTGGAGAGTCATTCTCGGACAGGGACATTTCGTCCCAATTAAGCGAACTCATTGTACGAAAATGTGTGGCACTGCTGATATGAATAGTCAGATATTGTTTTTATGCCAAATCATTACTCATTTGCCATAAACACATTTTAGCTTTATTTGGATCATCTTAAAAAAAATGATCTCGTTTTGCTGTAAGTAGCCGTTTGAATTAATATTTACTTTGGAACACATTGGGCCCATTAATATATTATCATAATGTGCAAATATTAAGCAAGATAATCTTAGTCATAAACAAACCATATTCTATGGATCCTTGGATATCTCATTTGAGCACTACTTGTTTGAATGTGCATATACTCTAATAAAAGTCAAAGAGAAGTAAACAAGTTTGATGGCATATTAATTAGGAGTCACTTCTCAAAGTCTATCAATTTGATACACACATTGTTTTTCTATCTCGACTTTAATTAACAAATAATAATAAAAGTGCTATTTATTTAAATAGATAATATTGTATTATCTATTTTATTCATGATAAGATCGTTAGATCTACGATAAATATAAAATTTTTTTCTTAAAAAAAATTATTATAATTTATTAATCTATTATAAATTTAACATTCAACGATTGATAAAATAGATAATGCGAAATTACATATACATCCACTAAATTCTTAAGTTAATTATATGTCAATAATCTTAAATATAAAGAATATCCTAAAAATGATATAATATACTAAAATTTAGAAAATAAAAGACTATTCCTATTAACCACAATATATTAAAACAAGAAATATTTCAAATGAGATTGTTTATAATATATATATATATATATATATATATATATATATATATATATTATTTAATTAATTAATTGATTAATTAATCAATATTGGTTAATGGTCCTCGTACTTCATATGGCCCGCAGTGATCCACGAATTTGTCGTTTTTTTCTTCTTCTTTGTTTCTAGAGTTTAACATTGGATGGCCAAAAAATAATTTAATACCACATAAATTTGAGTCACGCCATTTTCTTCCCATCTATAAATTGAGGAAATAGTTTTTAAGCAAAAGTCTGATGCTTGACGTGGAATTGGAATTGGACCAACATCATATTATATTAGTATATTGTCTATTTTAATTAAATATAATAAACAAAGAAAATGTCACCCAATTTTTGTAATCCGATTTCTTTTAGCGGTGAAATCTGATCCTTAAACTTCGGCCAAACGAGCTACCATTCATTTTTTGCCCAAAAACAAATCATTAACTTTTTCTTCTTCTCCTCTGCACATAAATCTTGTATTAAGGCACCAAAACCTTTATTTAAAATATTATGATTCTTCTCTAGACGCGTGTCCATAGGAAAAATTATTACTACAAATAAGAATTCACATTACAAAAAATTAATACCATGATTCAAAGTAAGTTTTTTTATCTTTTTTATTTTTTTAGATTATTCATTTTCTTTATTTTATTCTTTTTTGGTTGTTTAAGGTCATTTAAATTGGATTTATCGATTCTACTTTAAATTAAGTTTAGATTTTCTACTCTTACTTAAATTATATTTACTAATTTTTAGACTTATTTAATCTTTTGAGCTCTATAAATAGGACTTATTGTTCAATCAATAAAATAAAATCTATTTTACTTTTCTTTTGAAGAATTCATCTTTCACAAGTTTACTCTAAATTCCAAATTTAATGTTCATTTTTTAATTTGCGATTTTTCAACAAAAGATCCACTCACATCTTATTTCACACTTTTGTTCTGCATCAAGTGCTATAAGAGTAAGAATTTTATCTTCTCCATATGACCATCATAAAAAAGGCCCATGAGGAGAGATTGCTCGATGATGTGTTCAAAAGATTGGACACCATTACATCGTCAATCAATCATCTATTGTTCTATATGAATGATCTTGAAAAAAATATTGGTATTGGAAAAATAGTCATCTTCACAATTAACATCGCCCTAACCCCAAGCACAACTTTTAAGATAATCATGCCATACTCCTCAAACAATATCATCAAGAATATTTTTGTAATATCTCAGATTTTTAAAATAAATAAACAAAATAAAATAAAGGAGAGATATGATAAGATAAGAAAAGATATAGTTAGTTAGAATTAGAAAAAAGAGTTTGAATTGAAGTCAAATTATTATTTTCTTATCAATCAAATATTTCTAATCCTATGTTGACTATTTTTAAAAGGAATTCTAATCACATGGAAGATTATCTTATAAAATTATAATCACATACAAAGTCATCTTTTGAGAATCCTAATGACACTCAAACTTTATTTAGGGGTGATTTCTCTTTTCCTATAAATAGGACCCAACCCCTCCTCTCATTCCATAATTTCTCTCCCTCTCCTCTCTCCATCTTCCTTCTCTCTCCTCACAGGGTTAGATCAACATGGAGTAGGAGATAAATGACAAAGAAGAAGATATGTTGGCTACAGAGGACGGTATGTAATTGTGATTATATTTAGGACTTTCGATATGTAAATAAGCGTTAAATAATCTGCATGTTAGGGTTCATGCTAGATAGCCATAGATAAGATGATATTTAGAATGTTAAATTTGTTTAACCCTAGAAATAATGCTTAATTTGGCTTTAATTAATGATACAATGCTTCCTGCGTCATCACGACCATGAAAGAGGGTTTCACGATCGTGATGGTACTTGTCACGGCCGTGAAGACGACATCATGGGTCGTGACTGCAATGTAATGGCCAAGCGAACCTCGAAATAGCCGGACGCCAGGTTTCCCGTCACGGGCCGTGATAGGAATATTAGGGCCGTGAAGTGCCCCGTCACGGGTCGTGAGAGATTTCACAGGCCGTGACCGGGAAGTACGTGTCGAAGTCGCACCCGTGACGCGACGAATTTCAGTTGTATATGGATTTACGACCGTGAACTCAAGGTCACGGGCCGTGATGGTTCCTCACGCCCGTGAAGATGCTTTGCCGTGGAGAGGCCTACGGATGCTTACCGAAGTTTCAATCGACCACCGGGCGACCTGACGCGGCGGAACTCACGACCACTGTTCGGGCCGTAATGGAATATCACGGGACGTGGACAGGAGGGAGCGACAGACCGTGGACCTAATGGGCCGTGAGAACTGGTCACGGGCCGTGAAGGACAACGCAACGGAGAATTGAGCTCGCGCACCGCTAGGTTCACGGGTCGTGATGATACATCACAGGCCGTGAAGGACGCTACGAAGGAAACATAACGGGCCGTGATGGTTTATAACGGGTCGTGAAAGACCGTGAAGATGATATGAAGCCCATAACGGCCGTGATTTTCACATCATGGGCCGTGAAGACGTTGTTCACGACCGTGAGCTGTATTTCACGGGCCGTGACAAACGGTGAAGATTGATGCTGACAAAGTAATAATTGACAGATGCGAAATCCTAGCCCTAAACATCCATATTGATTGATTGAATATTGATGTGATTGTATTGATTGGTTGGATATGAATTGATGAGCGGTGTAGGTTTAGGTGTCTTTAAACGATAACATAGCTCAAGATAGAATTTAAAAGTTGTAATGATTGTGCTTGAACTTAAGCTTGAAGAGGAGGACCCCCGGCTATTGCGTCCCTTAGGGAACTATTGTTATTGTGTTCCTTCTCTAGGGAACTATTGCGTTCCTTCGGGAACTATTGTATGAATATGGAGACTTGGTCAGAGAGAGACCCCATGGCCTTGCTAGCCATTATTGGTACCGAGGATAATCTGAATCTNATCATTTACATACTGAGTGTCAAAACTCACGGGAGGTTCATCTCCTCTACAAATTTAATTTTGTAGGCAAATATGTTCAAATAGATGGTGATGGCGCAGCGACAGCGTGACGATGTTCGTGATGAGGTGACTTGCACATGGCATAAGTCTTGGTATTGGCTTCCGCATTGATGGATTCATAGTGTTGACCAGTGGATTGGTCAAAGTATAGTAAAAAATGTAAGTTGGTAGTGTCACCAGGTTCGCATTCTGCCAGGTGGCGGGGTGTGGATTTGGGGGCATTACAATTTTAAAAGAGGAAGGGAATATGAAACATCGAGAAATAAATATTTTGATCATTAATGATGAAGACATATGCCAATTAAGAATTTGAAGTGGCTGACGGTAGTATATCAAAGGAAGAACAATTAGTGTTATAAGAGTCCTAAGGTATTGTGCATGGAGAACTACCGACAATAAGAATATACAACATCACATTGATCTACCTCCTGAAGCAAGCTTAATTAATCTTCCACATTATTGCTCGAGTCATAATGAAAATGAGATTCTAAAGAAAAAGATTGAGCTAGAGAAATATCATATTAGAAGGAGTATGAGCTTTCGAATAATGCCACTATGAGAATTAATCATTGTATACAAATTTATAACTCTTCATTTTGATGACACCAACTTTAATGTGCAATAATGTTTTCCAAACTTGATTTCAAAAGTAGAAATCAATTTTGAATCCTCACAAGAGATTGATGGATGACAACTTTTAAAAAAAAATATGAAAAGTTGTGTCGGATCTATCTTTGGCAATGATAACTTGAGAATAAGTTTAATTTTGAAGGGTGAAGAGTCGATAGCGATAATTTCTACCATGATAGAATTCACATCAAAAGAATTAATACCATTACAAGAAGTAGGATTTATTTCTTTCAATCTTTTAGATTATTTTATTTTCTTTATTTTATTCTTTGTAGGTTTCCTAGTTTTACTTGAATTGGTTTTATTGATTTTGCTTAAATTAGACATAGGTTTTCTAGTCTTACTTGAATTGTGTTTACTAATCATACTTGAGTTAGACTTATCTAGGTCTTTTGAACACTATAAATATAACTCATATGTATTAGTTGTATAATTTCATTCTACACATTATTCAATAATCACAAATAGAGCTTCTTCTGACAGCATTCATCTTTTATAAGTTTACTCTAAAGTTTGAATCTAATATTCGTTTATTTGGGTTTCATGCTTTCATCCCGCATCATGGAGACATTTCCGAGATCATTAATTTGATGCAAATTTTGACTTGAACACCTACCAAGTAATTCAACTTTTGCAGAAAAATAAATGAATAAAAAAAACTATATTATGAAATTAAATCTTAATTATGAGGAATCTCATAATATGATTTGAATATAGAAATAAATATCATTTGACTATTAGAAGACATAATCATAATCTCATACTCATGCCATTTACAAGCATCATTATCACGAACATCACTACCACAAGTTCCATCCATCATCTTAATCATGTGCACTTGCAGAATTAGATATAGGGAAGACCCTCTCCCATGAGCTTATATATGCTCTATATGTAAGGTCCACAAAAGAGTAAAACATATCTTATAGGATGAATGTAAAATAGTTTAACATGAACTAAAATAATCCTCCTTCAACATTAATAAAAAGAAGTGGTCAATGTGATATATAAGAAAGGGTTCAATGAAGATGTTTCCTACTTAAGCAGGTAACACCATGTTACCTAATTTTTTAACCGTTGGATATTAAATTTATGATTGATAAAAAATATTTAGGAGAGAGAAAATTTAATATCCATAGTAGATTTAACATCCAACAATTAGAAAGCTAGGTAACATGGTGTTACCTACTTAAGTAGGAAATACTTTCATTTTTTCCTATAAGAAAATATTATCAGCCACATAACATGAATAACTAAACATAACATCACCCATCTATTCACTTTCATTTTTTTCCCTTTTACATCACTTTATATCATTCATTCATTTGCCATTAATTTGTTTTGTTTTGTGCCTTTTTTTCTGCTTTCTTTCTTTCATTTTTGTAATTGTCTCACTTTACTTTCTT
Source organism: Pontederia paniculata (assembly GCA_001647135.1). NCBI lineage: Eukaryota > Viridiplantae > Streptophyta > Magnoliopsida > Commelinales > Pontederiaceae > Pontederia > Pontederia paniculata. The sequence continues at coordinate 33,463 of LTAE01003651.1, forward strand.
TGTTTACTCTTCGTTCTTCTTCTTTCTGATGTGCAATATGTCTAGTTATATATAAAATGCAGCTCATAATAAGAAGAATGTGAAGCAATGTCGTGACAACAATTATGCAGACATGTGAAGTATATAGTAATGAGGTGTGAAAATGATAATTAATAACACCAATAGACGTGATTAGTCTTAAAAGCAAAGACCTAATTATAGCAGCAATGTTATGATTTCTAGTGTAGCGTTAAAGATATTGAGTCCATAGGGAGGCGAAAATAATTAAAAGTACTAAGTTACCAAGATCTAATCTAACTATTTAACAAGATGGATTAGTTATCTAAGATATCAAATCTAAAGTTAAGATAAAAAAAAAACAAATACAAAACTAAGCTGATTTTTATGTTTTTAGGAATTTAGAAAGAAAATAGAGCTAAAACTTGAAGAAATGAACTAACTGATTATGGAAATGCATCAATGAGGAAGATTTCATCTTTACCTTGTTATAAGAAAGTTCAAGCATCAAGTACATTATTTTAGTGCGTATTGCATTTATGATACAATGATTTCCTAGGGGATCTCAAAAGTTATTTCCGAATGTAATAAAACTTGAATCACAAACTCTCGTATCTTTCAATACCAAAGGATAGTAATCCAAATTTAGAACATTATATTTCTATTGGTTGGGAGAATAACCTTGATCAGTAAAGTAATTTATTAAATGAAATAAATTGTATCTAACAAAAAACTTAAAGATGAGAGATGAAAGGATCTTTTTGTCAAATGAAAATAAATTTAGGGATTGAAAATTGAAAGTTCATAGTTCGGGATCTGAAAATAGGCTATAGTTTGAGGGGTGCAAAAGAAAATAACTTTAAAAATTAAAATAAGAAATCAAAACATTATTTACATTTAGGATAAACTGATTCGATGAACAATAATGTGAACATTCTTAAGCTCAACTAACTTCAGAATAAAAGCCTAGCTATAAATATCCATCATCAAATACAAAACAAAAATGTTCTATAAGTATTTAGAAAGCAAAACAATTAAACAACTCTTGCTCCTCTAAAATGTGGTGATTGTTTCAAAGGTGGCCTCCTCCCCAAATGGGAGATCTCTAGTCTTTCCCAGGGTTTTCTTTTGTAAATATCTTTTCTTGACTCAACACATGTCCTCAATGTCTTCTAGAAAGCTTTCATGAAAAATATTTTCATCATAGAAGAAATATGTGCTTGATGCAACAAAAAATATACATGTTTTAATAATATCATTAAGACTTTTTCTCATAATATTGATCATTGCACGCATTAATTTTAATATTTATTTTCCTAAATTATTTTTTTATCAGCTCTACTTAGTTTACTATGTTTTTATATCTCAAGAAATAAAATTGAAAGTTTGGAACAACTAGAATAAATTAGATATGAAAATAGAGTTGAAATCAAGCATAAAATTAAAATTCATCACACCCTAATACATCCATTGTCAAGATTCAACATGAATCATGTTCGCTCACAAACAATAATTATTCATCTAGGAAAAACTAGCTAAGTTCCAAGCCTCATAAAGTGACATAATAAATCGATTTTTGACTTAAAATGAGCCATTTTCACTCATGGAAGAGGTGGTTTGATCACCAATGGATGAGATTTTTGACTTGTTTATCACTAACTTTACAATCATCTGATGAAATACCCTAGGGCCCAACTTTCCGTTATAAATAGGAGAGTAATTTTCATGAAAGCTCTACTAACTTCGCTCGATTCCACTTTAGTCCCTCAACTTTAGTTTGTAAAGAATTAGTCCGTGAATAAGTTATCACAAATTAGTCACTTTTACTTTTGATAGCAGGTTTACAAGTAACTTTGATGAGGTGAATGCCATGTGGTATCCATGTGAAATAGAGCATACTTTATTTTGAAGTTATATATCAAAATAATCTATATATAATTAATCATGACAATTAAAAAATAAAAAAATAAAGCAAAAAAGGGGGCGCTTGCCCCCTCCCCTTCTCTCTTGGCATGCTCCCGACTAAAGGCTGCTGAGCAAGGGAGTTGGATGAGTAGTCGTCATCGTGGCCCCCGGAAGATACAAGGTCGATCATTTTGTTGCGGGAATGTAGTCCTAGAGCATGACCACCATCTCGCAAAAGCGGTGGAGGAATAGGAGGGATCATGCCTCCTCCAGGTGGGACGAGACAACAAGGTCGAGGAGGCCAATGACGACGGAGACATTGGAAAGCTCCTATGTGGCAAAGAACGCTAGAGCTTCCCAGTACTTGTTGATGATTTGTTAAAGTAAGTTCATTTTTTCATATAAATCTTATGCCATAATAGAAGAGTGCACAAGAAAAATGGTAAAAATGATCATTTTTTTCATATAAAATAAATGCCATAACAAAAGAACGACAAGACAAAATAGATCAATTTGATGGCAATGCTTGGTTTCAAGGGTATTGATGACAGGAAAAGGTATATTTATTTAGGTTGACCCCATCCCGAAAAGCTTACCCCAATAACCACTTTCGTAAATAATTTGTGCCGATTTATTTCTATTTTCCACTTTTTGGATGTTCGGTATCATCATTATTGGATTTTGGGAATATAAGCTAATTTAAGAAGGTTTTTCATATTTAATTGCTTGAATATCTGAAATTTCAAACTCCTTTCATTTTTTATTGATGCAACCGAAGAATGGGGATTTTGCGGAGTTAATCCTAAACTCCGAGATTTCTGGACTTGTTGAATTTTGAAGATCCTCTCACCTCCTGACTTTTGGGGAGCGCGAAATAGAAGGTCTGAAGAGGGGCAAAGGAGTATAAAAGAAAAGGAGGCACAATGAAGAA
>LTAE01003652.1:12700-25267 GCA_001647135.1 Pontederia paniculata
TTTCATCACTTAACAACCTAGGATAACTTAAATGAGTTAGCTACTCCCATAAAAGTTTAGCATCACATTCACCAAATAAAAGATCCACAAGCATGCATAATCACCATTCCAAGGCATTTAAATTCTAAACATCATCTAGCCCAAAACAAGGGGAATTAGCTATGCATGACAAGAGAGAAGAGAGGGGGAGAAATAGAAGATAAAAATACCATTAAATTACAAATCCAAAGTCCATACATTAACATTACACAAACTTAAATTTAGAACACTACAAATTAACATATCTCATTACAAGAATTAAAACCCTAGAATGAAGCCTCTAAAACGTCACCGTGGATCTCTAAAATCCGCCCACAAAGGGGCCTAAAACTCTGAAAACTGGCTGCCAGGCGAACCCCATCAAAACCCTAAAATCCGCATTTTATACTGTTGTGTCACAGCCGTGATGAGGCGTGTTATGGCCGTGATGGAGAAAGCGCTACGATCCTGACGAGATGCTACGGCCGTGAGACGGTGCGCTACGACCATGAGGTGTGTTACGGCTCGTGAATATGTGTTATGGCCTGTGAAGAGAAAGCGCTACAGCTGTGAAAAGACGCTACGGCCTGTGAAGATGCGCTACGGCCGTGAGACGCTCTGTAATGGCCCGTGAAGCTATGTAATGGCCCAATAAGAGGGCAGGTTGATACATTTGCTGTCCAAGCCGTAGCGAAATCATCCTCATTTGAATTGTGGTGACTTGAACAGTGTCTGGCTGCGGTTTGGAGCTTCTGGCTACGGTTTGGAGGTGAATGGCTATAGTTTGGAGGTGCACCTATTGCTTTGTAATGTTGTCCAACCCTTCAAACCTTCGGAATCCTACAAGAATTGTTCGACTTTTAGTAGATAGTAATTCTTCGAAGAATTGGTGTAATATAAATTGAATCACGTGATAATGTTATGAAATCGGTGAGTTATGCTAACCATACGTATGCATTTATCACACTTTTCAACTCCCCCAAACTTAAATGTTGCTTGTCCTCAAGCAACTATCATAAGTGGTGCCTCTTAAAAGTTCATATCATAGGCATCTAACATCATCAAGTAAGGAAATGTGATTGCAAGAGTTTGAAAAAGTATAACATTGAAGTTAACAAAATAGGGTTGAGTTACTCCACACCACGAAATCCCTACACACGCTATCACCAAATCAAAAAGGTTCTAGTTCACATCACAAATCAAACTATGAGTATAGATCGAGTTTTCATAAGCTTTCGGGAATAACAACTTAGTATGATGTTCAATGAGATTATAGGTGCTTCAAAGTTCAAATACACAAAAAAGGTACTCTTATCATCATGTTGTCACACAAAAAGAAAATAAAATGTAATGCATGTGACTTTCGAACTTTTTTTTCTTTGCACAAGGAGGAGTATACATTTTTCTTTTGCTTTGCTCTTTTTCTTTTTCACTTTTTCTTCCTTTCGAGCAATTTTTTATTTGAGCCCTTTTCATTTGAGCATTTTTCCTTTGCTCTTTTTCTTTGTTTCTTTTTCTCATTTTTCCTCCTTGTGAACTTATGCATATATATGTATAATGCACATAACACACAAAATGATAATGCAATAATGGTTTAGTGTGTTCCCGCGACTGAGGGCACGGGTGCCCTGCCATGAGTCTTTGCTCTATGGATCTTCTCATTTCCCTTTCTTGTGAAATTAAACTAAGAAATTTGTGCAATGCACCCATGCTTAGTTGAAAATTCCCTTGGCTACTTTCACTCAATTTTCGACCCACACTTTAGATTATGATGTTAGTTCTCACCTCTATTCTTGCTTCTAGCATATGAGGTCCTTACACATGCGTGGAGTAAGACAATCCATAACATTTAGCATATCGAAAATTTCATTTTCAAAATACTTGCAATAGCATTCCTAGCACATGTGATGTATATGATATATAAGAATTATGCATTCTTCACTAGGGAATCATACATGCAAGGGTTCATGACAAAATGAGGCGAAAAAGCAAAAACAAAGAAATTTGAAAATGCATGTGAGCGACTATTCACTAACTAATTCTATTTCCCTAAACTACTCCCCCAAACTTAGCATAAACATTGTCCTCAATGTTTCAAAAGAAAGAAAAGGTACTAGGTATGGGGTGGAGAAAGCTCACATGCTCCATGTGTAGGAGGAGAAAGTGGAGACCAATTGGCATTTCCTCTAGTCCTCGGGCTTTTCCTCTTCTCTATTTTACAATTGATTTAGCGGTTGCTCAGAAGTGCACACACCCACATGTTGGATTCTTACTTTGCTTGACTTGAATGTGTGTAGCCGCAACCTACAAACATGGAGAAGAAGGGAGAAGGAGAGTGGAGAGGAGAGTTTGTCGATCTTCAAACATCTTTCCTACACACATGAAACAAAATAGGTTTCCAAAACACTAATCCAAAATATGGAATGAATTTATTCTAAATTTAAAAAGTTTAGAACATGGGTTGCCTCCCAAGAAGCGCCTTTGTTTATTGTCGTTGGCTCGACATGGAGATCATTGTGCCGGATCTTATAGTTTCAAAGCTTGTTGCCCTTTTGATTCTTCGTTTGGTAAGTGGGGCTTAAGGAATTGTCCGACCACCTAAATTTCAGTTTCAAAATAAAGCAAATTCAACAACCTCCTGGATCAAAAATAAAGTTAGCATCTCTCACAAGTAAGGCACAAGAGGATATAGCAATTTCGAGCAAGTGTAGAATGAAATGAACATAGAGACCGACAACGCTTAGAAAATTTCTAACTCTTTCCAATAAAACTAGATTCTTTGCCTTATCAACTTCTATGTCCATAAAAGAAATTGTATTCCCTAATATTTTCTCTTGCACCGAGAGATGACCTTGTTCCCAATAGAGCACCGAGTTAAATTCTTCACAACTACCAAGCACTCCTTTCCTTGGCATACAATGTGTCGGACCCACCCAAGAATCAAAACACTCAACATTCTCACATCTTACAACCTCCATGTTTAGGGTCAAGTTTCTTTGATGCTCTATTTCTAGCTTATGTTCTTCCTCAAAATTCATGCCTTCTAGGTCGGCTAGAGTCCATCCTATGGCTTGTTTCTTCTCTCTCAAATCCCTAAGTAGTTGTTCAAGTTGGAAAGAGGTTAGAGAGGTGTGAGATATCATAGGTAAAGACTCATTTTGACCCAAAAATACATCTTTAGGAATAGGAGCAAGAGAATCTAGTTCAAGAGTAGGAGCAAGTACATGAGAGGGGAGAGGAAGTGTTTTACCATGATCAAGCTCTTCAATGATTCTACCTTTTTGGTGTGGTCGAGTGGTGTTGGCATTCAAGGCACTTAGCATAACATGGTCTTCATCCTCTTCACCAACTTCCATGTCCTTGTCCAATAGGCATCCTTCTAATGGGTCTTGGTGCAACCTCTTTTGACAAACATCTTGTGCTTTGGTTTCCTTTTCTTCAAGCATCTCCTCTTTATCCGCATATGCCGACATTTGGGCAATGGTATCGGCAAATGGCATGGTTATGTGTAAGTGCTTGAAGAGCTTCACAAACATCACATATTGCTTGTCATCCTTTGGCTCTTGCAATCTTTGAGGGAATGGAATAGGAGGTACATATGGCGGAGGCGGTATGTATCTACTTGAAGTTTCGGCCTCCTCCTCTTCTTCAACATAAATTGGTTCCTCCATCTTCTTCTTCCCTTTGTCTTTGGCTTTGATTTGTGGTTGCTCCATGATGTTGCCAATTCCCAACTCTATGGCTTTGCCTTTCTCTCTAGGATTGACTTGTGTCTTGCTAGGCAAATCTTCTTCTTTTCTTGAGTTGATGGCTTTGGCAAGTTGACCCACTTGATATTCCAAGTTTCTATTTGACATCATCAACAACTCCATCCTTGTCTCAACCTTCTCGAATTGATCACTACCCCCATTGGCTAGCTTCTCTATCGCATACTCCCAAGGTTGTTTCTCTTCTTCTTGAGCTTGTGGGAAAGGTTGTGAATATTGTTGTTCATACTCTTGTTGTTGATAATAGGAAGGTTCTTCTTGATTGCTCCAAGTAAGATCGGTGTGGTTCCTCCATCCGGTGTTATATGTGTTGGGGTAAAGATGATTTGTCCAATTTTGGTCCCACTCAAAGTTTTCTTGTTCAACTTGGAGGCATTCATAGCTTTCATGGGGTCCTCCACATGCTTCACACATAGCTTGAAAATTGGTCAATTGGCTTGAATTGCTTTGAAGACTTGATATCATTTGCATTAGAGTGTCCACCTTTGCATTCAAGGCATGATAATCTTCATCTTTGGATTGTGCCCATCTTGAAGGTGAGTCTTCATATTCTTGATCGTTTGAGGCCAATTGATCCCATTGATTATAAGCTTTAGAATATGGAAAGTTCATGATGGATCCACTCGGAATACTCTTAGGACTCTTCAAATTGCTCGGCAAGCTCTTTCAATTTCCAAGTTGAATGGTTTAGTGTTCCTGCGCGAGCATGACATACAACAAAAACAAAAGAGAAATGTCTAAAGTAACAATTGAAAACTAAATTCTAATATTGGCACACTTCCCCGGCAACGGCGCCAAAAACTTGACAAGCGTCCCGCAAGCGCACGGGGCCTTGTTGTAGTAATAAAATATCGATCCCACGAGGAAGTGGCCAAGTACTAGAATTATGGTTCTCAAATCGTTATTTAGACGGTTAGGGTTAGGAGAGAAAAGTCTACACTAAGAGATATGCGAATGCAACATGCAACTAGGCGGAAATATATATAGGAAATGTTCTAGGGTTTCGAATCCGTTTAGAGTAATCATGCAATGGTTAGTGATATACAATGCGATAGATTCTTGCTTCACTCCATAATTCATGCATTCCTCTTTCAAGGCAACACAATTCTAACTAAGGCTACGGAATAACACTTTCGTGCACCCACGCTAACAATAGTTGCATTATATTCATGAGCTTGTAGAAGCAACACAAGATGATTCTATTTCTAGACATCACACTTTGTATCTCATTAGGCAAAGCTACTAGTTGAATAAGATGATTTTCATCACTTAACAACCTAGGATAACTTAAATGAGTTAGTTACTCCCATAAAAGTTTAGCATCGCATTCACCAAATAAAAGATTCACAAGCATGTATAATCACCATTTCAAGGCACTTAAATTCTAAACATCATCTAGCCCTAAAACAAAGGGAATTATCTATGCATGACAAGAGAGAAGAGACAAGTAGAAATAGAAGATAAAAATACCATTAAATTATAAATCCAAAGTCCATACATTAACATTACACAAACTTAAATTTAGAACACTACATTAACATACCTCATTACAAGAATAAAAACTCTAGAATGAAGCCTCTAAAATTTCACCATGGAGCTCCAAAATCGACCCCTAAAGGGGCCTCAAACTCTGAAAACCAGCTGCCACGCGAACCCCATCAAAACCCTAAAATCAGCATTTTATACTATTGTGTCACAGCCATGATGAGGCGTGTTACGACCGTGATGGAGAAAGCGCTACGGTCCTAACGAGACGCTACGGCCGTGAGACGGTGTGCTACGATCGTGAGGCGTGTTACGGCCCGTGAATGTGTTACGGCCCGTGAAGAGAAAGCGCTACGGCCGTGAAAAGGCGCTACGGCCTGTGAAGATGCGCTACGGCCATGAGAAGGTGCGCTACGGCTGTGAGACGCTTTGTAACGGCCCGTGAAGCTATGTAACGGCCCATGAAGAGGGCAGGTTGATACATTTGTTGTCCAAGCCGAAGCGAAATCATCCTCATTTGAATTGTGGTGACTTGAACAGTGTCTGGCTATTGTTTGAAGCTTCTGGCTACGGTTTGGAGGTAAATGGCTATGATTTGGAGGTGAACCTATTGCTTTGTAATGTTGTCCAACCCTTCAAACCTTCGGAATCATGCATGAATTGTCCGACTTTGAGTAGATAGTAATTCTTCGAGGTATTGATGTAATATAAATTGAATCACATGATAATGCTATAAAATAGGTGAGTTATGCTAACCATAGTATGCATTTACCACACTTATCACCCGTCGGATGGACCCAGATCCATACCGATCCGGCAAGATCCATGCCGATCCAGTAGATTTATTCCGGATCGTGACCGGAGAAGAAGGAGATAACGAGAAGGGGGTCGGAGAAATCCTCATTTGAATTGTGGTGACTTGAACAGTGTCTGGCTATTGTTTGAAGCTTCTGGCTACGGTTTGGAGGTAAATGGCTATGATTTGGAGGTGAACCTATTGCTTTGTAATGTTGTCCAACCCTTCAAACCTTCGGAATCATGCATGAATTGTCCGACTTTGAGTAGATAGTAATTCTTCGAGGTATTGATGTAATATAAATTGAATCACATGATAATGCTATAAAATAGGTGAGTTATGCTAACCATAGTATGCATTTACCACACTTATCACCCGTCGGATGGACCCAGATCCATACCGATCCGGCAAGATCCATGCCGATCCAGTAGATTTATTCCGGATCGTGACCGGAGAAGAAGGAGATAACGAGAAGGGGGTCGGAGACGAGGATGAGAAGTTACCTTAAGGGGTGCCGCTTGTCGCCATCTACGTCACCGGAGAAGAGAGCAAGAAGATCGAAACCGTTGGCAAAGGGAGAGGAGAGCGAGCCGCGTGAGAGAGGAAAGCAAAGAGTCGTAGACTAAAAAAGAAAAAAGCCAACAAGGAGGGGGGAAAATAATTCGGACTTTGGGACGGTTTGGGAGACTGCCCCAGTTGAGTTGGTCCTAAACCGCTCCGGCCAACCCCCTTCAAAATTTTAGTTGCAAAAGCTTCTCTTCCTTTAATTTGCTCTTTTAGGCGGTTTTATCTCTACCATATTTTTCTCAAATAAATATATTAAAATTAAATTTATATTACGATTTTTATTTGTTAAGATCTTGTATATTTTAATTAACTTTTTTTCAACAATCACTATTATAATGAGTTAAATAATAAAGTGGAAATTTACATCGAATCTTAAATACATGAAATATATATAATATTAATGGCGTAACTAGTTGTCATAATATTTTGAATTATATGACATTTGTTCTAATAAAACTAGTTGATTGAGTTAAAATAAAATAGTCTCCTAAAACTTTAAAGTTTATTTAGAACTTTCGGACGGTCCGAGACCCTCCCAACTGGGGTGGTCTAATTGGGAGGGTCTAGAGTCTAGAACATCCCAAATGGGACGGTCTTATGAGACCGTCCCATTTGAGAGGGTCGTTCAGACCCTCTCAAATATTTGAACGCAAATATGTCATTTTATTGTAGTGTAAAAAGTACGTTAGTCTTTCATAATTCAGAAATTAGGTCTAAGTTTATTTTTCGGGTACATAGGATATTTGAAATGGAAATAAAGTATCAAGGTTCTTCAAGTATCCTAACTTCTCAATCAATCTACTAAGAATTCATAAACTCTCTTACTTGAGTAGTTGAGATTCTTCTTAATTATCATCTTGGTAGTCATGACTTAAATTTCATAAAAATAAATATTATGGTACGCAATTATCTTATTCCGTTTTTCTTCTAGTTGTCTTATTGCATTATGCTTTTACTTTCTAATTTGTAATAGATAAATCTACGAAAGAGTTGGTCAGTGTTTAATTTTGCGTTCTTCCTGTGTGCACTGTCGCATGTGCTATTTATCAGGTGTACCGTTCATTTATTCGTGCCATATATCATGGGATTTGCTGTGGTTTATTTCCTCAATTGGGCTGTTACACCTGACTTATCCTTATTCCATGTTGGTACGATCAATTTTTAAGAATAACAATTCCAGGTTGATACGATTAATTTTTCCGAACATCCGAAGGAACAATCCCATGTCAAATTATAACATTAAACTAGAAAGTGTGCATCAATCGTCTACCTTGTTTCTTTCCTGGTGTATGTTGGCATATATGTATGCATGTTGCACTGTCATTAATTAATAATCGGGCAGCCATTTGAGCAGTTCGGTCTCCTCCCACCTGATTAATTAGTTAATTAAACATAATTAAGCCGCCTAATCTCACCTACCTTATTACCACCCAATCATGCACTTTACGATTTCTTCAACTGGATAATGAATTAATGTATGTTTTCCTCTTCATCATAAGTTAGGTTAATTATTAAACCAGGAAAATTATAAATTGCTTATTGGAATCTTAGTTATCAATTCCACTAGCTCATAATTTCTTCACATGAAACACAGCTTCAAAACTTAAGATCAGTGTAATCCAGCAATACTGTTAGTGGAATCTACATAAGTTCGGATATAAAAGTTTACTAGCTAGTTAGCGAGTGTAAGTTGAATCAAACTAAGTCAAGTCTCAATTAAGTTTGTAATTATTCATAGAGCACAAAATCGACGCATCATTAGCTGAATTAGTGTTAAACAGCTCTGAACATCCGTTTTCCTGACAATAAAAATAATGATACGCGTGACCACTCGCCATGTGGGAAGTTCGGTCAGTGAGCAAATGGTGTATATATAATTAAAGTTTTGCCTTTGTACATAGGTCAATCCTTAGAATTCTTCACGAATAGATATTTAATTATGATAATGCTATATATAGTTAGTTCATATATACGGGTTAGCGAATTTTTAAGTCCACTTGGACTTTAATTAAATTAAATCTAATTAAATTATATATTTGAGTTTGAGATAGATTATAACAATCACATAAAATAAATATGACTTCTCTTTTCTAGAGAGATGCATGAGAATATTTTTTCTTTGAAGATTTTGGTCATGGATCAATATATATAAAATATAAAAGAAAAGACTTAATCTCATTTAGTGGTGAGGATAAATAAGAGACAAGAGGATTTTTGAGATAAAAAAAGATAAACAGGTTCTTCTTGATAAGCAAGAAATAAAAGAATTGATTAAGCTTAAATGAATTTAAAAAAAATTCTTGATAATGTAATCACAAAAAAAGATAATAATCATAGACTATTTATGATATTTGTTTACTTATTCCATTGACTTATTATATCGAATTTGGAAAAAAAAAATGAAATAATTTATAATTTTTTTATATAATAAAATTATTTTGAAATTGTCCTGTGATTTGATATCCTTTTTGTCTATTATTATTTTCACAAGAATTATTCAATTCATAACTATAAAGTCGCAAGAAATTTTTTCAACAATACGTGAATTCAGCTGTCAATCGTGCACAACAATCATTTGAGCCGCTTATACATGAATTGTATTAAAAGTTTAACATACACACACACATTATAATCATCTTTAGACCTTTGCCTAAGTATCTATGTGAAGACAAGTTGGCACCGGTCGAGTTGCTAAGCTGGTCAAAACATTACTAAGGACCCATAAAGTAAAAAAGAGGCTTTTTGTAAGGACCCAATGGCAAGGTCAAGAGTTTAGTCCCACATAAGCAAAACACGGAGGTGGTCATGGGCTTATAAGTAACCACCATCCTCACCATTCAAGACACGTTTTAAATTCGTGCGGGTCATGGGCCCAAAGCTAACAATGAGACTACTGAACGAGGACCTTGAGCCCCCAAGGGGGGAAGAATATAAGGACCCAATGGGCAAGGCCAAGGGTTTAGTCTCACATAAGCAAAACACGGAGGTGGTCATTAGCTTATAAGTAACCACCATTTTCACCATTCAAGACGCGTTTTAAATTCGTGCGGGTCATGAATCCAAAGCGAACAATTTCTTATATGGGGTTGGGGGCGTTACACTTCTTAAATCATATAATTTGTCAAACGCTTGAGCACCATGCACTCAAGTATTTGATTCATAAATTAATTAATTAGTTGTGTTATTTGATCGGCCTAATAAAAGAATGGTTCAATTCCTACTTGCAGGTGTTAAACTATGTATATCTCTCCGCCTCTACTACTCTTAATTAGTTCTTTATCGTTAGTTGCATGGAAAAAAGAGGCTTCTTTTTATCACATCATTCGTCAAACGCTTGAGCAACAAGTTTTTAATTACGCTAGTCGATCACCTTATACTACAATATCATAAGTGTCTCTAATCCTTCTTCTACTCCTAGTTCGTTATCGTGCGTTTCTTGGAAAAATTGGAGCCTTCGAGCAAAAATAAATTAATCATCCAAATGACTCATATCAAATTATTCTTCTGAAATGTTTTTATGAAAACAGTATGTTATATTGAATCAGTTACCACGAAGAAAAGATTATATTGAATCAAATAGCATACTTATATTCCACTAATTAGTTAAACTATGTATATCTCTCCGCCTCTACTACTCTTAATTAGTTCTTTATCGTTAGTTGCATGGAAAAAAGAGGCTTCTTTTTATCACATCATTCGTCAAACGCTTGAGCAACAAGTTTTTAATTATGCTAGTCGATCACCTTATACTACAATATCATAAGTGTCTCTAATCCTTCTTCTACTCCTAGTTCGTTATCGTGCGTTTCTTGGAAAAATTGGAGCCTTCGAGCAAAAATAAATTAATCATCCAAATGACTCATATCAAATTATTCTTCTGAAATGTTTTTATGAAAACAGTATGTTATATTGAATCAGCTACCACGAAGAAAAGATTATATTGAATCAAATAGCATACTTATATTCCACTAATTAGTTAAACATAATATTTTTAATAACAGTTAGGCTTGAATGTGTAGCGTGCTGCATGCATCTTTGCCTCAAAATTTGATAAATCTTATATAACATATCGAATCTCTAGCACATTGTTTTTGTTGCGTGCTAGCTAAATATCGATTAATATCTTACCTTGTTTGTTAGGAAGTCAAGGTTTATGCTATATAAATTTAGAATAATCCTCGAGGTAAGTCATTATTCAACGCACAAGATTGAAATCATTCCTAACTTTAAGTTTTCCTTTTTGTATTTTTTTTCCTATTTAGTCGTTTCCCTAAATTAATATTTGTAAATTACTAATAATTTGAACTTAAAATTACTTAAATCCATCATATTATCATGTTTACTTATTCTAATTTATAAACAATTTAAATTAGCTAAAAAATATAGATCGTTTATGATATGACAATTCAAATTATTCATGAGAGAAGTGTTTTTCTAGATTAACACTTATGTGGTAATCTTAACTATATTTAATTTTCATATTCGCCCATTTTAATCTTTCATAAATAAAATATAAAATAAAAAATATACCATATAATAATAACAATACAAATAATAATAATAATAATAATAATAATAATAATAATAATAATAAACCATTATTTAAAAAATATTTATGTAATATAATATTATATTACTATTTAATCATATTATGAATAAAAATATATCACTAATAAGTAAGAATAATAATTATTATTATTATTAATTATGAATATTATTTTATTATTATTTATTTTGAAGGGTATTAATTACATAATACATTAATTTTCCCTGTCGATTTATGTAAGTTTTAATTTAATAATATAAGATTTTAACTAATAATATTTATTAAAAATATTTTGGTAAAATAATATACATTACTTAGTAATATTTTTTATAAGTAAACATGATAATCTAATTTTTTAGTTGGATTACCTATATACAGAAAATAGGTAATGCATATTTTTAACTATTAGATTATGTAAATTATTAGATAATGTTGAGAGATAAATATAGATTACTAGGTTAGATGTCATATATTTCTTTGTGGAAAGAAAATTTCCAATGCATACGACATTTACTTTTCTAGTTTCAGTTATTACGTTCCCTCAAGTATTTTTATATATAATACAATTGGATATCGCACGTGTTAAATTTAAATTATTGTCATGCACTACATATATGCTCCTCAACCAGTACATAACTAGGAAAATCACTCGCGCTTCGCGTAATTAAAAAATATAAATTAATTTTAATAATAAAATAAATATTAACTATTTTTTATATTAATTATAAAATAATTTAACTTTAAAAATATTAAAATATGTTGTCATTTTTACTTTAAATAAAAATATATTCTTTCAACAAATAAAATATGAAGACTTTAAATAAAAAATATATTCTTTTAACAAATTTATTATTTTTTTAATATGATTACAGATTTTAAATTATTACTAATACTAACATCTACAAAGTTTATATAGATTTCATATACATATGATAGAAATTTAATTGAGTCTCACCTATTTAGAAGTGTTAAAAAAAATTCCGTTGAGCTATCTGATGATCATGGAGATATAAGAAGAGTAACATGAAAAAAAATTCAAAAAAAATAGAATATGAAGAGATTATATAATATAAAAATAAATAAATTATAATCAATTCAGTTGAATTAATGTGTTTAGGAGTTATGTCATTTAATATGTTAATTAATATAATGAATAATATATTTATTAATAGATAATATAGGTTAAAAAATTAAAAATATAAGAAAAAAGATAAATGTGAAATGTGGATGGAGATTGACTATAATGCACCGACTTTATATAATATATAGATTAGTATATTAAAAAGTTATATATTTTTTTTATAGTGAAGTCAAATATAATATCTCATATTATATTTATTTTTTCTTATATTAAATAGGACAATGACTATATAATAATATATTTATAT
>LTAE01003652.1:26005-36293 GCA_001647135.1 Pontederia paniculata
AAAATACAAATATACTCATCATGTCAACATATACATATTTAATGTTAATTAATGATCATACTATTTTCTAACATTTTAAATGATAAAAAATAAAAATATAGTTGAATATGAAAAGTCAATAAGAGGATAAATGGTTTATGAAAAATATAAATATAATTATCATGTTAACTTATACATATTTAAGATTAATTAATGAGTCATTTAACTTATACATATTTAAGGTTAATTAATGAGTCATTATACTAATTAATGATCATATTATTTTCTAATATTTTTAAATGAAAAAAATCAAAAAAAGGAGAAAAAAAATAAATGGGAATGGTGGAAGTCTAAGAATTATATATATATATATTATTACATCTCTAGCTCTTTGCATCCTTTGTTATCATCATCTTAATTGTCACGCCAATCAACTAAAGGTTGGTAATATTCCTTTTGACACATGTTGATTAGTTAGTCATCCTTGTGATAAGAACATATCTTATATAGTTCTCAATCATGTCATCAAGCACACACAATGATATCAAATTAATTGATCTAACACGGATTAATTCGTGCATCTTTGACTTGTTACGTACGCCATGGCACAATGAATCTCAACTGGATTTAAATATAATGTTACTTTAATAAAAAAAAGGACCACAAGCCTAAGGATTAATCACTTTCTTGCTGTCTCCAATACGTATTAGTGGACCGACACTTTAACTAATTGCGACTTTTATGCCATCATTTGTAATCTTAATTTTTGACCTGCACTATCTCTATCGTATCATAGTATGGATCATCTTCATTTATATTATGCTTAATTTTTTTTCGTTGTTAACCAATGTGATTAATTAACCTCGATTAAATTTTGAAATCGTCTAAACTAATACATCTCCTATAATATAACACTAGATGCCAAACAATATTGGTAATAACAAAAGATACCGAATTTATAATATTCATCTTTAATTAATAACAATAAAAAAGTATTAGATGTGAGAATTTTAGAAATGATTATATTAACTCATGTATACCTCAATCCTAAATTTAAAAATTTATATAACCATTCTCTTGACATATATAAAAAATTGTCTTATGAAACTCTATAATAATTCTCATCTAATAATTTCATGTCATGAAAATAAATTCAGTTTCGAATTAAAAAAAAACAAAATAAACATAAAGAGATTTCGGAGCACATCACTTAGCAGGGATCCCTTTTGACCCCCCCTGACATTGCCTAAGATTCGTTGTCAGAAATAAACAACTTTTCAACATCCTTAGAATTAAATGAGTATATTATCAACAATTAACATTTTTTTCTCCTGAAGTATTAGGATTATACTAGCCCCTATTTTCGAAGTCGTATACCTATCATAGGATTATATTATAATGAGTAAGATTCAAAAAAAATATTTTGCGTACAAAATTCGAAATCGAGATCTTTTTAAACGAAGAGAAACTCCTTAAATCTATCTCTTGTTGGTATCAACAATAACAACTTTGAAGTTCATTTAAATCTCGTGTGTCAAATTTGAACCAACAAATCGGTCACTTTCTTTCTCTCTATAATTAGTAGACCAAGACTTTAACTAATTGTGAATTTATTATATATGCAAAAAGGAATATATTAATTTGCATGTTTATAGTGTGTACAGTGCGATGCATATATACAACATGTATATATGCTCATTAACCTCCATTGTGATCATTTGTACATCTTCGTCTCAAAAAAATCATTTGTTCATCTTAATTTTTTTACCTACACTATATGCATTTATCACATATTTAGTTACACATGCATGTTGCCCATGCATCACCAGTATTTGGTCCTGCTGAAGTGCTGCTTCTTTTCACTACGTGCCAAACCAAACAAGTCTGCATCTTGTCCTCATGGCCTGCATGCATTGCGCGGGGGTCCTCGTCTCACCATGCACTGCTGCCTACTGCCAAGAGTCTGACTCCCCCCTAAGCAAGCTGTCTTTATAATGTGGAAAAGACAGTCATGTTTGGTTCACCTCACCAACAACTGTAAACCAAATGAAGTCCACAAATGGAAGGATGCATGTTCATGTGTAATATATATTAATCAGTTTAATTAAGAAGGATTACAAAAATATTTTTTAGGGCTGCCAAACTTGTGTGATGAAGCCATGCATTTCAAAGAGTGGTGTGTTGTTTTCAGTTTGACATTTAGCTAGGGATTAACAATGTGAATTGGATGAGGACGGAGGGGGACTGTACAAGCTGTCCTTTGTCAATTATCCGAGTTCTAGATCTCATTATTTTAATCTTGGCGTCGATGAAATATGGCATATAGTAAAGCGGGTGTGAATAATGACAGTTTGCTTGTGAGATTGTATCAGGGTGGATGGCCACCATCCAATCAAATATTTAATTCCACTAACTTAGGTTTGTGGGGAGGATGTATCCGGTGACGGTGCCCTTTGCCTTCTCCATCGTGTATAAATTGGAGTCTCCGAGAGTCTATAACACAAGCCCATATTTCCTTTTTCTTCTCCTCTTAATTAGGTAGTAATCTCTCTCTCTCTCTCTCTCTCTCTCTCTCTCTCTCTATATATATATATATATATATATAATATATATATACACCATGCATGAATGTAGTTGATGATTCATTAGAATCTATAGTTAATGTAGCAATTAGCTATTGCATTGGCATAAGAATCATATAATTTATTTGTCATTTTGGAGTTGTTTTTGCCATAGTTAGTGTTTAGATATCAAATTGGCCGCAGTTAATCTAATTTGAGAAACCAAAGTTTAACTTCTTTCTGTAGGAAAAGTTTCTTATAGGATTCCATGTTGTAATCTCTTGTCGGGATAAAAGTTTATTCAAGAGTTAATAATAAAACATAACATGATAGTTGCAGGCAGCATGATCCTAAACTCCTTTTTGGCACATCATGCATTGCTTGTTGATTGAGGTTATACATGCATTAATGAAGCTTTGCCACCTGCTAATTAAGCAGCTTAAAGTTTGTATACATTATATGAGTAGCGAAGCAAAGCTGAGTCATAATTTTGGCAGGCAAAGCGTTGCACACTGCAGAACAATGGGGACAGACGTGGTGAATTTAGCCGTCGTGCTCTTCCAAATCTTTGTCGTGGTGAGCGCTCAATCTCCGCCGGCAACAAGCGTGACTGAGCAAATCCTACTTCAGGTCGCCGGCTCACTGCAGAAGTACGTCGACCCACTGCCCCGGATGCCCACCATTTATGGCTACTCCATGCAGCGCGGCAAGCCGAGCTCCGTCACTATCACCATTGGCATGTTCCAAAAGTCATGGGTGCGTAAAGTTTCCAAACATTGACGGTTAAAAATTAAAAATGTCTCTTTTTTGTATCGGCATGTTCTTTCTTTGTATCGAAAAAAATGCTTATAGTTTGAAAAATATGTAGTTAACTCGTATTATGTAGTTTTACTTTATATCAAGCAAATATTACTGTGTTCAGGGAAGTAAATATTACTGTTGTGCAGAAATTTCACCGTGACCTCCCGCCGACTCCGGTGTTCGTGTATGGCACTAGTGCCGCCGCCGCCACCTTCCCCGGCCCGACTATCATTGCACGCCACGGCGTCCCTCTCTCCGTGAGGTGGGAGAACCACCTCCCAGGTCAGCACATCCTCCCATGGGATCCCACCGTCCCCACGGCCATCCCGTCGTCCGGCGTCGGCGTCCCCACCGTTGTCCACCTCCACGGCAGCGTGCACCCGCCACAGGCCGACGGGAGTGCCCTCGCCTGGTTTACGGCCGACTACAAGGAAGTCGGCCCCAAGTGGACTCAGACCACCTACACCTACCCCAACGTTCAGCCTCCCGGCAACCTCTGGTACCACGACCACGCCCTCGGCCTCACCCGCGCCAACCTACTGGCCGGCCTCCTCGGTGCCTACGTGATCCAGAAGCCTGAAATTGACGACCCCATGGACCTACCAGCCGGGACAGACTACGACGTCCATCTGGTCATCGCCGACCGGAGCTTCAACGTCGACGGCTCCCTCTATATGAACTTTACCGGCAACAACCCCTCCATCCACCCTCAGTGGCAGCCCGAGTACTTTGGGGACGCTGTCACCGTCAACGGCAAGGCGTGGCCGTTCCTCAACGTCAAGCGCCGCAAGTACCGCTTCCGCATCATCAACTCCAGCAACGCCCGCTATTTCCGCCTGTCGCTCTCCAACGGCCTCCCTCTCTACGTCATCGGCTCCGACTCGTCCTACCTCTCCGCGCCCGTGAGAACGACGACGGTCCTATTGGCCCCGGCGGAGATCGCCGACGTGGTCATTGACTTCTCACAGTCGACGACCACCACGGCTGAGATTACGAACGACGCGCCGTACCCCTTCCCGACCGGCACCCCTCCGGACTCTCTCACCGGCAAGGTAATGTTGTTCAACATAAGTCCCAAGGGAAGTACGCCGGTTCCGGACAACTCCACGGTGCCGCACAAGGAGGTGCCGTATGCCAACTCCACGTCCACCGGTCCTGTGACGCTCACGAGGTAATTAAGATTATTAGTTGTGCTGCAAGCTTACGTTTTTTTATCGAATCCGAGTGGTCATCTGGCCATCGCCACATGCAGGTACATCACGATGTACGAGTACCGAAGTGCGGCAAACACGCCGACGCACCTCTACATCAACGGACTGCGGTTCGAGGATCCGGTGACGGAGACGCCAATGTCCGGCAGCACGGAGCTGTGGAATGTGATCAACCTGACGGAGGACAACCATCCGCTGCACATACACCTTGGGATGTTCCAGGCCGTGAAGGTCCAGCAGCTGCTGGACCTGCAGACGTTCAAGGACTGCATGGTGGCCAACAACGACGCGGTGGCGTGCAACGTCGCGACTCACGCAGCGGGGCAGATACTGCCCACGCCGGACTACGAGAAGACCTGGAAGAACGTGGTCAAGATCGAGCCCGGGTACATGACCAGCATCGTGGTCGCGTTCAAGCTCGTCGACACGGACCAGAACTACCCCTTCGATGCCACGGCCGATCCCGGTTACGTCTACCATTGCCACGTACGTAAAGACCACTATATACTTATATGATGCACATTAATTGATTACTCAAAGCAACATAGTTTTTGTGTTTCTATTATTATTATTATTATTATTATTATTATTATTATTATTATTATTATTATTATTATTATTATTATTATTATTATTATTATTATTATTGCGCATGCATGGATGATTGGCTATCCCTAATAAAGTATGTATTTGACATTTTACAGATATTGGATCACGAGGACAACGCTATGATTCGCCCACTCAAGATGGTGGCATGACAACAACACAGAAGAATTAACACAAGATACAAAGTTATTGATGCTAGTCTCATGCATGAGTTTTGACTTGAGTAATGGAATCGAGATATGATTTCATTTATATTTGCTTTTAAATTAAATTATCAGAGTGAAATAAGGATGGCCGGAGGGATAAAAGAAGTGACTAATTGGGCACAATGAGCCTGTATCCCCTTCGATGATCTGTGGACTTCTCGCCGGTTTAGTTACAAGATTGCATGGTGTAGGTGTTTGTGGACAATTGGATGCATGCTGTACTTTTATTTTCTTTTCATGTTGAGGATATTGCTGTCACGTCTTATGATTAATATAATATAGAATATGATTGCTGGTTTGACGAAAACAATGTTGTTTTGGATCTTACAATCGTGATGTCATTAATTAGTTAGTATAATTTCCATCTCAAATTTGGTTTGATAAGATTAAAAAGTAATGGCACATAGAGGTTATGACTCATGGCAAATACTAAGCACGTTTTCGAAAAAATATTGACCCCTTTCAAAATAATAATAATAATTCAGTTGCATTGACAATCATTGTTATTTAGGCAAGCACTTGATTCTTTGACCTATCTTATGTATGGTACATCACCGGAGTGTTCACTTTTTAATTTTTTTATTATAAAATTCTGCCATTAATTAGAGATATTACAAATCAATGCACAATGTGTACATGAATGTTATCTTTTTTTTAAGTGCAGATGAATATTAATTAAAGGTCATCATCATTGCGTTTTCTTCATGATTTTAAAATCTATAAAATAATAACTGCTTCAATTCCTTCGAAGTTAAATGCACAAGAGTAAATTCATGCATCGTTTATGTGTAGTCTTTTTTTTTTCGATTGGTATACCTAATAATTAAGACTAATAACGAAAAAAAATGCGGTCAATGACATTGGATTATAAGATGGAAGATGAGAAGGATAACGCAATAATTAATTAAGTTACATTATTTTTCAAAAATATAATTTATCGAAACACAAAAAAAAAATTGCATACAACATTTCAATATCAGGTAATTCATTATTGACATTTTCAGTAACACTAATTTTTTATCTCTTATATATTTTATAGTCTAGAACTTTTCAAAATAGTCTAATTTAACGTACCAATTCTCTTATTAAGGAATTTCATAGTGGACGGCCTTTAGTTTAAAACATTGGAAAAAAGAAACCATAGAGTTTAGATTATTGCTCATATGATATAGATATGTATTGTTGGGAAAAGGTTAAACAAATATTTGCAGAATAAAAAAGCCCAACATATATGTTAGTACTTTCTTGTTTATTATTGGAAACATAAGCACCACATGTAAATTAAGCATAACCCTAACACCTAATCATCCTTTTACTAGTAGGTTCGTAGTTGTCATCCATTTCGAAGGGTGTAAATTTCTTAATGCTCGACTCACACCACTCCATCGATGATATCAAAATCCAGATTGATTTGAGGACTTTATAAGACTAAATGGCCGTACGCCGCATTAGTGGAAATATGGAGACTGCTGTGCCATATATAATTAGTTAAGATTGACAAATTGATTGAAGACATCTTGATTAGTTTGATTACCCCTTACCTTAATTTTTAAACACCAAAAGGTACCATGTAACTTTAACTTTTTGTTTCCACAATGTTGCGGTACAATGTCTAACGAATTAGTAAAGGTAATGTGCCCTACCAACAAATGAAGTGGTAGTGGTTAACATTAGAATCTCGAAAGCATCATAACTATTAGGAGAAAAACAATCTTTATGATCCACTAATTAGATTAGTAAAATATTAATGAGAACTAAGATTTATATAGAAAAAGAAAATGATTAATGTACATTAGTCTAAAGTAGAAAACCTATAAATTTTCTTGTGGGTTCAAGTTCCAGTTAGAGGCAAAGGACAAGTATGTGCAGTAGCTGTGGCAGACTCCTCTAAAATGCCAAAAAGTGATATCAGAAGTGTGAATGGATTGGAGTCAGAGTAGCCAGTGGTTTTGTTTATGTGAACCCAACAGTGATCAGACAAAAATGCATGTGAAAGGATTGAACTCTTCCTTACTTGGAGACCCACCTCAATCATCTCTGCTTTCCCATCATCATTTGTCTTGCATTGTCATCTACTTATTGGTAAGAAGTAACTTCATATTTTGTACTTGAATAGTCAACATGATCAATTTTTTTTTAAAAAAAATAATGCATTTCTCAAGATTAGATAAATCTTTCAAACACTCAAACTTCGGAATCCAATTGGAAATAAACATGTTCTGGCATTGAATTGTTCGATTCAAATATAGATTTTTTTTAAAGAGTATTATTTTAAGACTATCCAAATCCACTGAAATACATTAGTTTGGTTGAAATCTTTGTTAATGTAGAAATTGAAGAGTGCAGTAACGTCAACCTGAATAAGCAAACAATTTTAAACTTGAAGGTATTCTTTAAATTTAATTCATCCTCTCCCAGTTTAATTGGATGCCAAAATTTCCTGTAAATTTCTTTTAGAATATGTTGGGAAATACGAAGAACAGAAGTAGAAAGATCATAAGAAATACAAAAAAACACACACAAATTTTACGTGGTTCAGAGATGGATCTCCTACGTCCACGGTCGTCGCAGAGAGTTTTTTACTATGTTAATGTTCAAAACCACCAGATACATCACTGCTCCATAAAACAAGATATATATGATGGAGCTAGGGCAACCGCCCACAGAATGGAGAAAATACATATATACCCCTAGAACAAGATATATAAAATAAGATATATATGATCGGCGCCAGTAAGGATTGGATGATCAGTCTCCATCTGATATCTCCAACAGAATACTTAGAGCACATCAAGATTATTTTGCACTAATAATCTTGATCACTTGACAATAATGACGATGCAGAAAATTGATGCACTTAAATTTGTGTTGCACATTAAGAACGAGTACATTTGAACTTGAGAGATATGATAACATTTTTTTTAATCCAAATTGGATAATGTATATCAATGAATGAGATTAGCATTATTTATAAAAAAAATTAAGGTGTCAATTTTGATCCAAAGGTTGCACCCTTGTGGAAGCACCCTTGTATTATGTCACAATTTTTAATTTAAATATTGAAACATTTTCATATAAAATATGCACCATTATGAAATTAATTAACCTTTACATTAAATTTATAATATTTTAAAATAATCCCAACAATCTCCATCAATTTTAAAATATATTGTCTCATTCTAAATTTTCAAAAATCTGATGTTGTTAGTTATGGTGTCTTGCGACTAGAACTATAACCTAATATGCCATGGCTTCACTCATCCCAAATACTATGGAGACAATCTTTGAACCAATTATCCATAAAGAACAAGTGTACACAAATATACACATGAGATCTCAATGTCCTCACATGTGTCATTTAATCGTCTTACGCTTTTATGATCTTGTGTGACATATACTTTTTATGAGTATTGCAAAGTTAAGTACAAGATTCGTTAAAGCGACCACACTTCATACTCATGTAGGTATATCCTATTGAAAATGTCCCATGAGAAGTATTTGAATGCTATAGGTTTATTAAGAGCTATGCACATCCTGCCCTTTTCTTTATAGCACCAAGTGTTTTTGAACTTGTAACCACACTGATGATGTATTTGTTTTACTCATTTAACCCAATACTTGATGTTACTCAAGTGTGGTTTGAGGCTCTATTATTGGTTATTATTAATTTGGACTTAGTCCCATTCCTTATGACATTTTGTACCATATCTCTTGTCAAGCTTTTTGTCAAAGGATATTCAAGAGTAAGTTTCGATGGGACATATATAATTGTGAGTAGACTTCCTTTTAATTAAGTCTCTCATACATCTATGTCTCAGTTGTATGTGTCTTGCTTATCATTATATACTCAATTATGTGTTTTGCTTAGAGTTGATTGACAATCACATCTCAAAGTTTTTGGAGATATAGGTTTTAGCAGCACCAATATTTCTAATAATAAATTCCGTATCCTTTCCGCTTCTTTCCTTTACTTTGCTAGCCACAAATTCAGATTTCATGGTGGTCAACAAAAAACTTTTATTTCTCTGAGATCCAAAAAATTGCACCCCCGCCGTTCGTGAAGACTCGTATGATTAATGAATCATGATCTTCAATATAATTATCGAATTATTGCTCGACATCCTTCTAACTGAAGGATACATTCATTCTTATAGTATCCCAATTTTCCTAGAATAAGTATTTATTCTTATTTTTATTTTCAAACATATAATGGTTTATGCCAGTTTTCCCATCTTAGTAGGACTTGAAAATTTGTGCCAATTTTTCCATCTTGGTAAGACTTGGAAATTTGCTTTTATAGTACCATGCACATATTATTAACCAATTGTCTTTAGTATCATTTTGTTTCCAATACTCTTCTTTTAAATCAAAGATTATCCCCAATTGCTCAAAAGTTTCATTCACTTTTTGTGGAAGACAACTTTTCAAAATATTTACATGAAGGGATAACTAATCAAAGATAAATAACACAATTATCTCTCAATTTCATAATAGTACATAATAACAAATTTATATCAACTATCTGAAATCAAAGAAATGAGAGATCAAAACTTTCTTACTTATGTCTTATTCCAAGTACCTTATATCAAATTTGTCCAAAAAATCTTTGATCGAAAGCATCTTGAACTAACATGATCAACAATTTTGTCTTTCCACATCGTTTAGCCTTTCAATGTCGAGGACATAGCAACAAAGAATTGTGAGGAGGATCTTCATTTGTTTTGTCAACACAAAAGTTTACACCATCAAACATGTAAGCCCATTGTAAAATAAGTGCAAACAACCTACGACACCATCATAATTTTTTTATATTTAAGAAGGTTATCTTGTCTTTACAAAGGGTTGATATTTGTAAACAAATAAAGAAAATTGCTCGACTGTCAGATTTATAACATGTGTCCCCCACTCGATATATATATATATA
>LTAE01003653.1:19028-36290 GCA_001647135.1 Pontederia paniculata
TCCCTTTCTACTCAATTTTCCTTTAGAAGCAGCTGCCTTCTCCAACTCTTCGACTTCTTTTCTTCTTTTCTTTTGTTTCCTTCCCTTTGGTTTGTGCAGAAATGGAGGAGAATTTATAGGGGTGGGTTCATCAACTATCGGCCATTGCTCTCTTCCATTCAACGGTGCTATGATATGATCATAAATTTTGATATATGTCTCTGTCCAGTAGCACTTGTCAACATATAGGCTGGGATCCTCATTATTGCCGCGAATGCTAGTAATGGCATGAACACAAGGAATTCATGTTAACTGCCATCTTCGGCAACTACACGTTCTCAGAGGCGTATCTACCACATACTGTGCACCCTCATAATTAACTTGCACTTGCGGGCCACCTGAATATGTCGGTTCCCACATAATCGACCACTCTTTCAAATCTTTCAACTTGTTGTTGATTTTTGGACAAAGTATGTCAACATTTTTTTTCATCGTTGTTTTCTTCTTCCACAACCGTGTCGTTAACTTGGTGTGAATTATTTCCATCATTGTTATGATCGGCTTGTCCCTAGCATCAAGAATGTATTTGTTGAAACATTCTGGCATATTATTCAGCAACACATCACATTTTGAAACTTCAGAGAAGCAGGCCCTACTCCAACTTGTGCATCCCCTCTCTCTAACCCATTCTCTAGCCTCAGGAGACTTCTTTTCTAATTCATCTAAATAAAATTGCAGCTTCTCTGGAATTGAAGCCCTAGCAATGTCCCACAATAATTCTTTTACCTCTTGGCTTCTGAACCCCTTATCCCTAAAATTCCTCCACAGGTGTCTCACACACATCCTGTGCTCAGCTGAAGGATACACATTTTTCACACTATTGACCAACCCCTGCACATAAGCATAATATGCCAAAAACAAAAATTAGTCCCCACTGAATGATAATTAAGCACACAGAAATATAAAATGCATAAATATACCTTTTGTCGGTCACTCATAAAGGTCCATCGACGATCATTGTTCAGCTCCAAATCATTCCCTAAGCTCTCTAGCAACCAAGTCCAAGTGATGTTTCTCTCATTCTCAGCATAAGCAAACGCCAAAGGGAATAAACAGTCATTTGCATCAATGCATACAGTCGTAAGTAGTTGACCACCATAATCAATCACCTTTCCAAAAATAGCCATCCAAAAAGACAATAGGCTTACAACCACTTTTGAAGCCGTCAGACAATGCCTTTAAGAAAATATACATTCCCTTCCACTGAAGGTCTTCAAAAAGACCTAGCACTGTACTTCCCGGATTGGTCCTCAATAATTCAGCATGATACTTATATAAAAGTTTATACTGTTCTGCAACATCACCATGGATTTTCTTCAATACAACCTCTTTGGTCCTCCAAGCCTTCATTCTACTTATTGTGTAAGACATTTATCTCTTAACCTGATCAATCAACCCTTGAAGTTCCCATTCAGGTGCACTACGAAAATTTGACTCATACTTTTCAGCTAACATTTTTTATGTCAAATGAAAATTCTTGAACACCTTTGGGCAGCTGTGAGTCAACTGTAGTGACTTGACAATCCAAGTCTTATCTTCTGGGTCTTTTAGGTTTCTTGGGAAAGTCATCACCCTCCATCTACATTTATTTACACACATTGCGATGACCATCTTCTTGTCATTCCATGGGAAATGTACTTGATATCTATTTGTGATCCCATGAAACTTGCATGTCTTTATAAACTCACTCTTCACAAAAATCCAATCTAGATTGTATTACTTTTCTCCTTGAAAATCATTTTTATCTCAGACTTTGGGTCCTTCTTATCTCTCTGAGCACTAAAAACAAGTGTTCTTGGCCTCTTACTTCCTTCATCATCTGTATCAGAAGTTGTGTAGAAGTCTTCTGACCTTTCGTACTATGAATCATCCTCATAGTTGGCTGCTTGAGATATGACATGGGAATTATCCCAAGTTTGATTCCTAGCTGAAGCTGGTTGTGCTCCTTCATGGGTAGAAGGCTCTTTAAAACATTTTGCTCTGGCTCCAAGTTCTGGTTCAGCCCCCACACAACTTGGTGGTGGCCCTACATACTCTGGCAAATCTGGCCCTTGTAACTCATCGTCATCATCCAGCACACTATCCCCTAACTCTTCATCACCATAATAATTCTCTCTTGCATTCTGAAGTGTCTCTTGCAAATCATCATCACCCTCATATTGAATCACCATCTTCATTATCAATCTCAGGTTCAACAACTCTATTCTGCAGTAAACATGTGATGTTTCTTTTTTGTATCATCCACTCCTACATCTTTATTGTGGCAGAAGTTTCACTTGTTGTAGCAGCTCTATCCTCCTTATCACATTTATCATCCTCATCCACAATTTCTTCAATCACCACCCAACATTCCTAGGAGTTGGTTTGCACAGGTGAGGATACATTTCCTCCAAATCCATCTTATTCATGTGCCATATGTATAAGTCCATCTGACTAATTTTTGAACCTTCATTACACATCTCTAGAATACAGGGGTTATTGTTTAATATCTTCAGCCTTGTCATGTAATCCTTCCCTGGTTCTATCCAAATGTAACTAGCAAGTCCTTCCACACCAATAGACTTCACCATGTAGTCAATTTCATATAAAGACATTAGATCAAGATCAACATTTATGAATGTCTCCATATCACCACTATGATACCCATATTCTCCTTTTACTCCATTGAAATGGATATGTAGAGTGAATAGACCTTCTTTTAAAAAAAAGTCAATACAAAAAAATATTAATAATTTAAAAAGAAGTATATGATAAATGTTAAAATTATGAATAATTAAGGTGCTTCCAAGAAAGAAATGTTAGAAATTACTCATTTTATGTGATGATTTTAGAGATTAATCTATGAACCTGTTTCCAAACCACTAGTTAGAACACAAGATGAAAACTTGACAGAAATATGCTTAACAATAATATGCTCAACAACGGTCATTGAACTTTAACAACTTCACATCGCGGTCATAAACTATTGGCATTCCAAAAAGAGATGGCAGGCAAAATGGATTTTTCTTTGCAAATTAACAAAAAGAGATGACAAGCAAACTGAATGTTTCTTCGCAACAATTTAGGGTAAACCAATGCTCCTATTTTCGAATAACAAATAACACAAAATAAATTAGATTCAATACAAAAATCACTATTTTGATTAACAAAAATCTAGGGTTAACACAAATTAATCATTGTTTAGAGTAAGAAAATCAAGGGTTAACAAAAAAAATATCAATATTTAAAGTACCAAAATATATGGTTTAACACAATAAACAATTTTGTTACTGTTGGGGTTTTATGTATATGCATACCATTGAGCGAGAGAGTGGTGGCAAGGACGAACGAGAATGACGAACTATCATCGGCGACAACGAACGGCGAACGACGAACTATCAACGGCAACGATGAACGACGATGGCGACGAAGAGCGGCGAAATGGGGACCATGTTACGAAAAATTACGACGAAATGGGGACCAGCGGGGGATCGACGGGTTAATCGCTTTTTTACATGTAGGAAAGAGAAATAATATTTAAATAATATCGTCAACGTGGAGGAGAGATAATACGCTAATGTGGTCGCCAAATAAGTGGGACTAGCGGAAAATCGACGATAGCTCAGTCATAATGCCGCGCTTGAAAGTTTTTCCAAGTTGAATGACCTTGTTACAAAATGAAGTTCAGTGACCGCAACGTGAACGAGTTAAAGTTGGATGACCGTTTTTGAACTTTTTCCAAACTTTACTTAAAGAAACATATCAAAATGGGTCAAAATTCATATTTCTTCAATTAATTTAGTAAATTGAGGAGTTAATGTATTTTTAATTGCAGGTTGCTCAAGCAGTAGTTGGCAAGAGGGGGAGGAATTACGATATGTAGTTGCAGAATCAACCGGACTAAGGCAACGCATTATTGCTCTTGGAAAAGTTGCTTTGGAGATGCATCGACACAATATTACAGAAGATTTTGAATATAAGCGTGTTTATATTGTGTATGAGCTAACGGGTTGAGCACCCACATCCAAAACCATTAAGGTTTATTATTAACCATCTAAATTTTCCTTTAAGTTGCAATAAGCTTGTAAAAAATTTGCAAGCCTATTTGTAATAGTGAATTCGAAAGCTGGATAAACTACAGCAAAATTATGAGAACCAATGAAACGTTGCGCGAGAAAATAAAAGTTTGAATTCAATTGGTGGATCACAAGTGGGACAGATAGAAGGTAAACAGAATTAATATTATAATTTAGCTAAAGGATAATGATGCTGGATCCCATAATTTCCAATAATTAACAGCATTTGTAGCCCCCATATCAGCTGCTTTTTTTACCTACTTGGAAACCAATGGATTGATAATACAACGAACAGAAAGAATGACAAATCAATTTAACAGCTGCAGCAAGGGACATATACAGATGAAATTTAGATAAATATCGAGATGGATATTTACTTTTGGCTTCACTAGAACTTGCTACCGGAAGCCCTTCATAAGATATGAAGCCGATGATGGGCTCGAAAGGCTTAGAGTTCCTGCCTTCCCTAGTTTTGCACATTCTGTACTTTTATTAGGTGTGGTGCATCCGCTGAAGTCGAGTACTCGCGCCTCCACCTGGCAGGAATTTCTAAATGGTTAAAATGAAACTTACTGGAGTCATCCAGACTGATCTAGTTCTCTAAAGAAAATGTGTATGATAACACAAGCAGGATGAAGCATCCTACAAGAAATAATGACAAAGTGTAAGAATAAGGTAATACCATGACTTTTGAATGGATCTGAGAATCTGCTGATTCTTTATCTGACTGGACATTTCCTTCTACTGATTCAACAAAATCGCTTCCGCTTCCCAATACCTCTTGGGCTTCAGCAATTGCTGCAGCAGTGTGCTCGCTCAACTGCCTCATGAGGTCAATGGCATCGTATGATCCACTTGCAGGACTCACAAAATATCCTACACCCTGAAAAATGCAAAAAACATTATCAACTTGATTACACACAGAAAACCCCCATAAGACTGGAAGAACTCTTCCCCGATACTCATTATTTTCACCTCATAAAAAGAACCTAAATTGATAAATAACAATGAGACTGCCAGAACACCTTGTACAAGTGTAGAAGTAACAGAATGCAAATGTGTAAATATGTGTCACAATATTCCTACTCTTCTTTTTCTCTTTTACCTATTTGGTAGAGAGAGAGAGATAAAGAGAGCAATATTCCCAATCAAGTGCTCTAAAATGGACAAAACTGAAAACGCAAGCAGAAAGCTGAGAATACTATATACAGAAATAAATTTATTCCATTACCTCATATGTTAGGTCAGTGCCTATCTTTTGTATAGGAAGAAGAGAATTCATAAACCAAGGTGACTTCCATGCTGATGGAGATTCTAATCCCCTTTTGATGCTAGGGGTATCAGCCAAACTGTTGAAAGTAATCAGAAATTTTTTTTAGAAAGAGAGTAATCAGAATTAAGATAAGTAAACTTGTATACAATTCGATTTGTCCAATGTAGATGAAAGAAATCTTAAAGGCACATGATTAGAAACACATTTTTAATTAGACTGTTAATCCTTAAGTGGTTTTTAATGTAGATGAATATGCAACTTAAGTGATTATAATATAACAAAATATATTTGTCGGTAAAAGAAATGTTCGACACAAAGCAAATAAAAGTAGGAAATATCTGAGCAGAAACACTTGAACAATAATGTCATAATAGAGCCTGAACTTACATTCTAGAGTAGGATTTTCGAATGTATATTTTGTATAAGCAAATTGCAAAGTCCAATAATTGCCTTAATGGGAACTGTATGTGTAGAGATAATTCTTCTGAAATTAAAGGTCCATGGAGGACAAATCTTGTACGAAGCAGGGTCGAGGGAAGCAAATTTGTTGGGAAGAATCTCTACACGCAGAAAGTAATAAACTCAATAGGAATAATGTTTGCCACATATTAGAGCCTGGAAGCATGCAAATTCCATTGCTACAACAGAAGAGTTATAGACTATGCAACACTTTCTTGCTAACCTTGTCAATATATAATGGTTTTGCAGTCATCTATGGAATGTTCATATCTACTTATTCCTATGGGCCCAAATGAAATGTAATTAAGAGTGTAGCCATCAAAAGGAAGATAATATTTACTTGGAACAGTGCCCAGTTATACCATTTCATTGTGAATATAACAAGTCTCAAAAATAAAGTATACTGCACAAGCAAAAGAATTGTGATTCAAAGCTTGATACTAATATGTTTTATCATGTCAACTTACATGTTGAGGGTTCCAAGGTCCATGTGAATGGATGAATCATCTTTTTCTATGGCACATTCTGATGGATATGTTGATGTTGCTGAAATTTTTGACGCAACTACCGAAGGCTCGTCCTTGTTGTCATCACCAACTGTTGAAGAAAGGATGTTCGTAACTTCAGATACGCATATGGTGCAACTATCTACTAGACCTCCGTTTGATGCAGCAATTGTGTTTTTAGGACATCCATTTTTTAAGAATACAGTGCAGGTATCGATAAATCTATTTGCAGGCCCCCCACTACCACCAGGAGAATATAGTAGCAGGTCATTGGCATCACGTTCAGCAAGAACAGCAGAAGGCTGTTTCACAAGGACAACATGATAGGTATAAGGTTAATTCACTTGTTGAATTTTAAAGTCAGAAATCAAAACAACAATGAGAAGAAGAAAAGCAAGAAAAAGAGGAAGAAAAATTAAGGGCCATGATAAAAAAAATTGAAACAAAAAGGATCCTTTAATAATCACATTATGATTGTTAATATACCTTCTGAATCTAAAATAGAAGTCGTCACATCTCTTACTTTGCGAGGCACTAAATATAGAAAACTGATTGCAAGAGGTAAATCATCCAATTAAGTTTATATATGAGAGGGCTGATTCTTATCCAAAAAAAAAAAAGTAAATTACATCTATTGGGCAAATATAGGAAATAGATTTTTTTTTCTTTTTTGCTCTTCATACACATTTGTACATCCCACAGTTTTACAAATTTACTACAAAGTGAATGACTACAAAAGCTTTGTTGTAACCCTTTCATTCGTTCGAAAAAATTCAGCGGGAAGAAACAAGAAGTTAAGATTATGTCCTAACTAATAGGAAAATTAATTGAAAACCAAAGACGACTTTCACCATTTATTAACTAATGTATAAAGGACATTGAGATCAATGATCGCAAGAGACAGCATAGAGTGAGCTGAGTTCAGCAGACCGAAATATAATGTGAAGTGTATTTCGCTTTCTCATACTGTTTGGAATATAGTCTGTCTGATTCTATTTAGTAATAGGTAAGCAAGAAAATTTAGCACTTTGTAAAAGGGTGATGTAATTTATAGTTCCAAAGAAAGTAAAGTCAACTTATAGTTCCATTTGAAATGTCGAAATATCATAATAAGATTTACATTTGATCTGCCTTGGATAAATATTGACAAGATATCATTAAGAATGTAAAAATTCTGAGTGATAGCTTACATGCGACAGAAGTAACTAAGTTGTCATCTTATAACAAAGAAAAGGATAAAAATACACATGATGTCAACAACTGACATCATGATATGAGTACTAAAATAAATTTATCATTATGATTGTACGTGGTTTACAAGAAATCTTGCACATTATATTTCTATTGGACAGTTATAGCCAAACCAATCTAGTACTCGAAAAGCATGTAAAAATAACAACCTTCGAAACATTATACTGAATGAAACAACATATAGCATGTGTTAGGAAATTGTTTTCTACTTCTAAATATAACATTGTTGAAACTTGAAACATCATAAAACCCATTCAGAGTATAGAGAACAAAAACACTTACCATCTTTTTTTCAACATTAGCATCATGTTTAATTTTCCTGTCCAGAGTATCCACACAGGATTCATGTTTGGCTGGAGTTTGAGTATTGCTGGATGATTCAGATAAAGCATCACATCTTCCACAATCATTTTCATCGTCCACAAACTTAGATTTGTCGCATGAATTTTCTTTGTTCTCAATTGATATATCAAAACTGTTCTGTTTATATTGAGAAACAAGAGAGTTCTCAGAAAAACAAGAGGAAACACCAATTTCAATGACTTTGTTCTCAGTGATCGTGCAACAACTCTCAGTTCCACTTTCAGAGGAAAAATCAATTCGGTTATAGTTAATATCAATGCCTGACTTTTTATCATTTCTTCGTTCCTGCAAAGGTGACAGTAGACTGCGATGTCTTTTCTTCATGATCGAAGGCGTGCAGAGGAAGCTTTTTGCAGCACTCTTCAGCAGAGCATCTGGAGACTTCTCATGAGAGGGTGAATCCCACAAATTGAAAGGGGTGGAGCAATTCATGGAGGACATCAACTGCCTAATCCCAAGGGGACTATATGCCTGCTGTAGGTCACCAGAAGATACCAGATCACAGCTGACAAATGGAATCTCCAAGCTTGGAAAGCATGGAGGTTCATAAAACAAACCAACAGGTTCCTGTATCTTATCTTCTGCAGAGTCATTTCCAGTCAGTAGTGTAACTTTTTGACTAATGGAAGGAGAACTAGCAACCTCTGTTTCCATGGAACTTTTCTTCGGAGTTTCAATGTCTTGCCCATTGTCTTCTGGCAAAGAAATTTGTGGACTACTATTACTATCACGAGAATAGGGAATAGAAGAATAAGCAAAACCATCATATGAGCATGTAATGACCTCTGAATCTTGACCCTGGACAGGTACTTCTCTAGTATTGACTTCGCCTTTATATGGCTTTGCATCATTTGGACACATATAAGATGGAGGAATAAAACTCATCAAATTCTCACAAGAGGAAATTCCAGGCACATCAGATGAAGTCACTGGATACATTGGGTTAGAACAAGAAAGTATAGCTTTATAAGTTTCAGAATCATAAGTGGGTTGCCATTTTTCACCAGATGAATAATCTAGAGCTACAAAATTTGTTTGACCAATCAAACCTTGTAGGGCACCTTGACACATCTCTGTTTCCGGAAATTCTCCATGAATACAATCAACTCCAGGCACCAAAATTTTGGCCTGATTTTCATAAACTGGATAGATGCTTTGCACAAAATTAGGGACATTACATTCCAAAGAGGTTTGTTGCCAAAATGTCCCTTTTCCATGATCAATAGTGCATAATGTATGGCACTCAGAAGTTTGTATTGATTTCCAGGAATCCTCTAGCGACGATTCACGTGTACCCACTTCGTCAGCAACTCTTTCTGACACATCAACCTCAGTCAACAAATCTGCTCTTGAAGCATCCACAATTTGCAGTTCAGACATAGCAGCACAAGAAACTTCATCCACTGAAGTGTAAAATCCTTTTGAATCTGTTGACAAGTGAGGATCCTGGACCATTTTCTTCCTAGATTTCTTTCTCGTTTTCAAATCCTTTTGAACTGAAACTTTATTAATTAACTCACAATCTGTTTGGGAACATCCAACTAGCGTTGAAGAGGATTGGCTGCAGTCAGATGAATCAACCCCACGTCTGTCTTCCTCGCCATTTTGTTGGGTTACTCCAGATGAAGAAATATACTGCATGGAGTTATCTATTTGAGGTAGACCTTTAAATTGTGCAAGTAAACCTGATGCCATATAAGAATCCAATTTCTTCTTCACGGAGCTGTTCCAATGGTTCTTAATTGCATTGTCTGTCCTGATGGTGCAAAGAAACAAGATGATTGAGTACGCAACAAGAATTGAAATGTTTTTTTATGTGAAATGAAGTTATTAATAGATAAACATTACCAAGTCAAACAGCTTCAGAGTTCATGTCAGCATTAACAACAAAGATACCTTTAGGCACTGAAAATTCTTAGTCTTACCTGCCAGGTAAAAATTTTGTCAACTCTGCCCATTTGTTTCCATAGATTTGATGAGCATGAATGAGTATTATTTCCTCTTCTTGAGTCCATGCCTCTTTATTTATGGCTGGATTAAGATGATTGTGCCACCTGCATTACATATTCTAACTGCTAGTTAAAGTTCTAATAAGAGGACAGCAATCTGAAAATAAAATAACAACTCCATATTCTTTAGAGGCTTAATAAATACTCACCAGAAGAATGAAGTCTTATAGATAATAAAGGTATAACAGGTAAGATACCTCTAGGTGATTTTGCAGATAGAACAGAGAAGTTATTGAAACTACTAAAAGAAATGTCGCATCAGGTGGAAAACATTCATCACTCCAAGAGAAAGATTGGAGATTCATCCAAGAATAAGTATTCAACCATCGTCCAATCTGGCACAGTGGGACCCTAGAATATTCTCCTTAGTATTTTCATATGTTCCTTTGCATTTGCTTTGGTGAAAAAAAAGGCGACATCTAAAAACTGAACTATAAAAATAATCTTTAATCAGAATTATCAGGATTCTTACCAACTGACTGATTAATAAAATATTTTCGAGACAGATTCCTAATGGCGATGCTTGCAAGAGTATACACCATATAAACCTGAAAGTTCTTCCATTATAGTGATAAGGACCATGGACTTCGTTAACATTCCAGCAATTGCTAAATTCATTATCAATATTTTGAATTCATCCAAGAATAAGTATTCAACCATTGCTCAATCTGGCACAGTGGGACCCGAGAACATTCTCCTTAGTATTTTCATATGTTCCTTTTGCATTTGCTTTGGTGAAAGAAAATGCGACATCTAAAAAATGAACTCTAAAAATAATCTTTTTTTAATCAGAATTATAAAGATTCTTACCAATTGACTGATTAATAAAATATTTTCTAGACAGATTCCTAATGACCATGCTTGCAAGAGTATACACCATATAAACCTCAAAGTCCTTCCATTTTTGTAATAAGGACTACGGACCTCATTAACATTCCAGCAATTGCTAAATTCATTATCAATAATTTGAATAATTCATTCTACCAGATCATTTGTGCATTTGGTCTCTTTCAAAATATGTAAACCTTATCTTAAGAACATACAACCAATTATTCCAATATGAGAAATATACACTAATAGTCAGAGTTCCAAAACTCATAATCAAGGCATCTTGTATCATTCTTTTTTTTTCTTTTGACAGGTAGCACCATTTTGAGCCCAAACATTTTTTTCGAGCGACAAATCAAACTTCATCCGTATTAATATAACTACTAGATTCATTGCTAACTAATATTCTCCATAGTTTATATCTGACTGAACATTTTACTCACCTATCTTTGAAGCCTTAATGAATGATTGCTCAACTTTATGGAATTAGTCTAAATTCTATTGGTTTGCAGGAGACCCTAAATTTTTAGTATAAGCTTAAAATTCACAACAAATTCTTCCTCTAATAGGAATAGTCGGTCAAAATGACAGTTCATCTCTAGAAGACAGTCATATGGAAATTTGTATAAAGAATCTAGGTGTGAATCCGCCTCAATATTGAAGTTGATGTAAAATTATATTATCCAATATTGGAAAGTAAAAGGGAATATATCACATAGCTCCTGAGATACCAGTCCTAAGAAAACTTTATCATCAAGTACATGTTAGCATCTATGAAAGTAGAAAATGCTCTTTCCATCCTAAAATTATCATAGTGAAGTCGGCTACATGTTTTTCAGTTTTACATCATACAACTATTCTCTAGCGAAGACCTAGCACAACAGAATAGCACTGCCTCCATTAGTATAATGCATGACATAATATTGGTGCTGAAACCAGAAATTGTAAACAGATACATGTTATAATTCTTAAGGAAAATGGCATTACTAGTATAAGCAATATATGCCAAAGCTGACTCTTAGGCAATGTATATGCTTTTGACACCTTAAACATTTATATTAGTGCATCTCCCTCAGTCTAAGTTAACACCCATGTATCTCCTTACAGGATACTATCCAGAGAAATTAGATAAAGATTTCTGAAGTGAGAATTCAGAAAGGAGTTATCTTAGTCCATAATACTTCTTAGTACTTTATACCTCTCTCTGCACTGCTTCCCAATGCGCCCTGGTAATGCTTGTGCAATGGTAGACCATTTCTTCGGACCATGCTTGTTTACCATTTCGATAATTATATCATCTTCCTATTAAGCAGAACAGTGCAAGTTAGTCACAGTAGATCCAAACTATTACAAGAGGTCTTCATGCTGCATTCCACATAATGCAAATGTGGAGATACATGAGTATCTACACGAAGTTACCTCTTTTGACCAAGGACCTTTCACAAGATCTGGGTTCAAAACCTTCTGCCACCTGTGCAAGCACTGAACATCTGTTCTGTCTGGAAAACATTCAGCTGCAAAGCAAGTCAAGCAAAATTACTACAATTGCTATTTTAAATTACAAAACAGGAGAAAGGCCAAAGATTTTATACAGTAAAGTTGAATTAGCTACAAACAGACAGATTAAAATAACTAGCTAAAAAAATTAAACATATAAAAAGATAGATTCTAAAGACAACGTGCATTTCTTGATTTGATGAATGTATCCATGTATATGGATTGGAGTGACAAGCATAGAATATTAATCATGGTTCATAAGTTCAGCCAAAAGGATATGAGAAAGACCAGATCACAGAAAGAAACCGCAAACTTGGTCCTTCAAGAACAGAAAAATGAACAAAAGAAATATTTGAACAAAATCTCAAATGAAATTAATAGAAAACAGAAGAGCACATCAAAAGTAGAAAACAGAAAAAAGAAAGTTAATTTGGTCCTTCAACACTTCTGATATAGTAAACCGCATGGAGAGTATACCTATCTTCTTCCAATTTCTTCCTTTAAAACGTTGAACAGCTTTGTATAATATGGCATCCTGCATATCCAATGAGAAGATTCAGCCATTTAGATTAAAGATCTAATCTGTCTAATGTCAAGTAAATTAACAAGACCATTTTACTGATACTTGCAATCAAGGAAATAACCATAAGTGGGATATTAATCATAGCTGTCTACTGCCAATGAATACGTGTGCTGCTGAAACATCCAAGTTTTTGCAAGTAATAGACACTAATTTTTAGTATATGCTGTAAAGTTGCATAAGCCACTAACAGACAATCTCAAAAGGTTCGAGCTAAGGCTTCCTCATATAGAAACATTGAGCATGGTATCTTTTTTTATTTTAGATCCTGATTGCTTGCTGTGCTAAAAACACAACACATCATTTATCTTACAATAAAGGCATTCAAGATTGAAGTTTTCCAGGACCTAAGAAACTTAAATTATCAAATTGGTGCAGCTTAGACAGCAAAGTGTACACTGCAGATTAACTGATTTGTTACCCAGTTACTGGAAGCAATTAAAGACATTGCCAGGGATGTGAATGGATAATACAAAGAACTAAAACACTTTCTATAAGAGAGAGTTTCTCGTTCAGCTCAACATGCATACATAGCATACACCAACTGACAAAACTACAAACCATGAAAGCTTTATCCAAACATTTTGAATGTTAGAAAAGAGAACATCATCAACCATATCTATGACAAATAATAGGAACACAATAAAGGTGATCAATATAGCAATATTAACATAGTTTTCAGAAGATGAACATCCATGAAGCCAAGACAACTTATGTGCAACTTATGCAGCTAAACTTTACCTCCTCCGGAGTCCATTGTCCTTTAGTAGAGCGTCGGGTCGGACCAGTGGTCCTCCTGAGACAAATAAATGAAACGGACACATCAGTTAACGATCAGATTCTGTCATTCAATTGAAGTGATACTGCAGATACAGTGAAAGTGGAGAACTAGCCATTCAGTTACACCGAGATAAGAATCTTTGTATGCTAACTGGGGAGTAGGTGATCCTAAAGTCACAAAAAAGAAGTAAACTTGGATCAACTTACCCATTCAATGATCTTTCCCTTGGCACTTCGTCGATACTTCCTTCACTAACTACAAGAGCAGATTCAGCAACCACGGTCGCTTGTCCTTCTCCTTTCTCAGCATTCTTCCCCTTGCTATTTGTCATTGCTCCTACAGCTGATGAGCAAAGGTAAACGCCCCAATCCCCACAAAATTACAGAACACACCAGGAGACACACTATAAATCATCCTCAAGCACCCAAGATCGCAGCAAAACGACCATAAGCTGAAAAGCCAAAGATTAAATTAACCAAATGAGCTGGAATTTCTTTGGAAATTAGAACCTCAAAACATTGAGAAAGACTTCAAATTTGGAGAACTTTTCGCCTGTAATCAGATCTCCAGAAAAGTTACTCCGACTCTCGTCCCTAAAATTTGAAATTAGATGCCCGCGAGCAAACCCTAACAACAACTCCAGAAAGCGCCACCAACCAAAAACCAAATCCACCTCCATTCGCCCAAAATGACACTACATGAATCCTAGATCTACACATTAAATACACGTTTCCAACATCCCGCTACAGGAATTCAAATCAAAATCGCAAATTAGTCGGAGAGAGAGGCACACACTTCGCACCTTGTCGATCGAATCGGAAGCAAGACGGCACATTTGCGATCCAATCGTCAATATCCAAATTATTCTTCTCCAATCGATCGAGCAAGCGAGATCGATCGATCAATCGATTGACAGTGAGAGAGAGAGAGAGAGAGAGAGAGAGAGAGAGAGAGAGAGAGAGAGAGAATGAGATTTTATAAATATCCCTCTGCTCCTTTTGGTCGATGTTTAATTCGAACTTTTTTAAAAATAGAAGAGTTGTTTCAAATCCATCCCCCTCCCAAAAGCTTTAAACCTCGAGGGAGGCCATCATCGCATCGAACGGTGTAAAATACTCGTGATGCGATGGAACATAAATCCTAACCGTTAGTGACGAGGACGTTCACATGCACACCTTTCAGCTTTGGGTCAAATTTGAATGCAACGGTTGCCCTACCGGCTGTAGCCGGTGGCGGGTTGGAACGGCGGAGAAGCGTGACCTGCACTGTTATTAGTTGGTAAGCATAATAAATGTGAACTTATTTATATTTTGAAATTTTAACCAAACAAAGTGAGGTCCCTTGAGGACATTTGATCATGATGTTGGATTGGACGGTCATGATCCAATTGTTCATTAAAATCATGGAGAAGATAGTTAAATTGGAAATACCCATTTTTTCAATCATGATGAATGCTCATTTCACACCTTGCTAATTATGTTTAAGAATTAATTAAGGGGATTTGATTCTAAACATGATCATTCTATATTCTACTCTTATTGTACATCATATTTTTATTGGTTTAAAGCATGTGTAAATCATTTTTTTAGTCTATATGTGTCAAATAAGACATCCACTGAGAATTTAATCTAAGTAATTTCTTTTTCATCCCAAAAGTAAAGTAATTATTTTCTCTAAAATCAACTATTTACTTGTAAGTCAAAAAATTATTTACACATATAGTCAATTATATTTTAATTATGCTTATATAAATCTCAATCCCTCCAACTAAGACTTATAATTTGTAAATTGTTTTAAAATTTTAAAAAATGTGGTAATACGCTTATTATAAGTGTCTTACCAAAAACTTATTTTTTAGCATAAAAAATATCTCATAGGGTGTTAAATTATACGTTCCGATATTTATAATAACAAAAAATTAAAATACTTTCAATAGTTATATTATTATTATATATTGCAAATTAGTACATGCCATTTTTCATCACAAGAGAAGACAATTGAGAATGACTAATAACCAATATTATGAAGATTGAAGTTGCATTTGATAGTGTTGTGGAAGAGCTGCTTTCCTCAAATCACAACTTACTTTCACTAGGTAACAGTTTGGTAACAATTTTGACATTTTGTGTAATGCTTTGACTCACAAATTCTATAATTAAAAGTAGATTTAGTTGCTTTATTGAAAGCAAGTCATTTTTTCTGTACTAAAAAGGTCTTTTGAAAGAAGACAATTGAGTTTTATTTCAAAATTTAATCTCCTTCCAAATGCAACATGAATGAATCAAATAGTTTATATACAATGTCTTTTAGTAAAAAATATTTGTTTGTGATCCCGTTAAAATTATTCCTCAACACAGGAATACTTTGTTGTTTTGAAAAAAATCACAAATCATAGTAAGACAATTTCTTAAAAATGTTTTTTTTATAATTTAAAATTAAGAAAAAATATACAAAGAGGTATATTGATTCATCAAAAAGTTCTAGTACTTAACAAAACTTTAAAAATATAAATATGATTCTTATAAGACAACGTTGATGCTACAAAATAGAGGATATTATGGTATTATTAAAAAAATAAGGTGCAATCAAATAAGTTGTAGCCAGTCGAGTAGGCCAATCAATCTATTTGTCTTTTTCTATAAAAATAGTTTATATATTTGATTTATAGGATTGTTATAATCTATTACTTTCTATAACAAATATATTATAGCACATAATAAATTATAAATACAAAATTTACTTTTAACAAGGATCCAATAAAGAAAAAATATGTCAAAACAAGAAAGATATCTGAGTTCACATGGTAAATGTTAGTTATTGTTTGCCATAGAATAAATTTGAACTCACACACGTCGTGAGGTGCAAAGAAAAATAGGAAACAAAAGAACACGAAGGAACATTATTCCTTAAGAATAACATCTAAACATAAGTTTTGAATTATTCTACAACATTTTCATTTTAGTTATTCGAAAAAATTAGTTATTAGAGTTGATTTTAGTAACTTTCATCATTTAGCCAAAGGGGGCATATGCATGTAGATTTGGAACAAATTGTAAGAGTTACATGAGAAGAAAATGCTTCAAAAATTTTAATAATTATGAAATTGATTAATCTGAATATATAACAAGCCGATTCAAAATAAACCAAGCTAGCTCACACTTAAATATGTAGATCTTTACGTAAGCATATGCTATTTACTAGATTAATAAGGCATGACCAAATATATCAGTAACTTATTAAGCATATTTTGTAGGATCTGGAATGGCACCAAGAGGAGGGGGTGAATTGATACATTAAAAATTTTTCGTCTTCTTAACTTAATCTAGATGTGTTGTATTTAGAGGAAGCATGCATATACAAATATAAACACAAATAAAGAGAAAAGAGTAGAGAGAAGAACAAACACAAAGTTTGTTATCGAGGTTCGGCCGAACTCTTTGACCTACGTCCCCGCTCCGATCTTCTCCCATGAGATTTTCGGAGTTCACTATCTCCTTCTTCAAAGGGCGAAGGCTCCCTTACAACTCTCCTTTCTTTGTACTGAGGACAAGGAGAACAACCTCTTACATGTAATCGCTCAAGCTCTCTTAGACCTTTCTCACAAGGGGAACTAAGGCTCTC
>LTAE01003654.1:2793-14543 GCA_001647135.1 Pontederia paniculata
CTCTCTCTCTCTCTCTCTCTCTCTCTCTCTCTCTCTCTCTCTCTCTCTCTCTTTCTCTCTCTCCCTAGGACCATGCCAAAACTATAGGAGAACATGGAGGAGATTTGCAACATCATGTGGATCAAGGAGGAGAAGACAAAGATCAACGTAGAACTAATCACTAAAGACCTTTCGATATGTAAATAGGTGGATCCCAATATATAAGTTTTTATGATATATAAATTACTTGCTATGGTTCATGCTAAATAATTATAATTTAATATGATGATTAGACTGATTAATACACGATTAATGATCTAGATGTATAGTCAACTTTGGCTTAGATTAATTAATTTTTTTCTATGTACGAATAGCATATTTTTAATGGTTATGAATTATTGTTTAAAGTATTAAGTTTTATTTATTTTTACATTTTGTTGACTGATCAAAAAGTAATATGTATTGTGGTAGCATTTTTAAGAGAGTATTCTCTCACATGATGGAGTGTGCTTTTATGGACGTTAGACAAAATGTTTAATACGAACCATGTTTCTTTAGCATTGTTTTATCGTAATTGTCCTCCTCGGATCTAAAAAAATAGCATCACCTATATATTAGAGTATTGCGGTGAAATGCAAATTGCCTATACATCATTAATTATGATCAGTATAGTAATATGCGTGTGAAGCTTGCTACTCATTCTCTGAAAACTCATTCCATCGATATATAACACGTAATACGTAATATGCAAATCATTTTAATCTATTATTGAAGCTATGGTAGTATAGTTTATAGACCTAAAGTTGACTTCATATAGCATAGTTTATGGTCTTAATGTTGACTTCATTTCTATTAAGATTCTTATAATTATAACGTGGCATTTATGAGTATGAGTGGTGCTTTTCGTCGCTCTGACAATATATGAGCATGTTACTAGGTGCACCTCGTTTCTACTTTGAAATATGTTTAATCTAACGTAAGAGAAACACCAAAAGCTAAGGTGTTTTAGCATACTACTATGTGGAATTGTATAGCATGTATGGTAACAAGAATATACGCATACATTATATGCACAAATGCAGTTGCCTATAAAAACAGTATAAGCCCTGTTTGGGTATTTTGGAAAAAAATTCTTAAGTTTTTAAGAACAACTTATATCTTAATACGTTTTAGTAAATGTCAAAAAAATAAACTAAAATGGGTGTTTGGATATTACCTCTTGATCTTTTTTCGAATACTTTGTAAAGTCATGAAAACATTTACAAAATTTAAATATTTATAATATAGTTATAAATCACAATATTAAAATTATTGTAACACATATGAATATGATAATGTAAAATTATTACAATTATTATAATAAGGCCATGTCAATATGGGTACCTTACGTTGCATTATAAATAGTATGCACTAATTAATATATATCATATTATAATATAATTTACAATATTATAAGATAAATAGAAAATATTATAGTATTATAACAGTCACTATAATAAGTTATAAAATATAATAAGAGGTGAA
This sequence comes from Pontederia paniculata, assembly GCA_001647135.1. Taxonomy (NCBI): domain Eukaryota; kingdom Viridiplantae; phylum Streptophyta; class Magnoliopsida; order Commelinales; family Pontederiaceae; genus Pontederia; species Pontederia paniculata. The sequence continues at coordinate 4,297 of LTAE01003654.1, forward strand.
AAAAATAGACATTGTGGAGCAATGACAGCGCAAAATGACGTAGCAATTCCATTTAATGCATGAAGAGAATGAAGAGGAGCGCAACGTAACAAATTTGGCGGTCCGATCAAATAGTTTTTTTTTATAACGTTTTAAGGTCAAAACGTTGGTTTTTTAACCGATCAAAAAATTTTCCAAACCCCAAAACAAATTAATTTTCCGTTAAAGAATAAAAAACCAGCGTATGAACTTAATACTTTAAGAGTCTAATTGGAAACTTTGTAAACTTTTTTTACGTTTTGAAAAATTATAATAAGACACAAGTGTCATACAATAGTTTTTTTTAGGTAAAAATATTTTAAGTCTCCTAAATATGTTGTAACTATAGAAGGATAAAAAAGAGAAAGGAGAAAGAAAAAAAATGAAGGTAAGAGTAAATAATTGTTGTATGACGTTTTTCAGTTATTACATTATATTTTTATCTAATAAAAACTAATGTCAAATATTTGTTTGTAAAAAGTTCGTCAATTAAAAATATTATGACATAATAATTAAATACTTCAAAATTACTGATCATTCAAACATACCCTAATTCTACTATATTTCCAAACACGCCCTAGTCTTAATGTAAATAGAAAATCGTAATGAATGAACGTATTCTCAGGAAACTTGAGTAGCTAAATGAGTAGGACAACCTGGTCATCATTAATTTTACCGAATTAAGCAACTGATTAATGATCAATCGAAAAGAAAAACTGCTGAATGTAAAAAAAAAAGGTTAAGAAATATTAACCCATCGTGGGACAGATGGGCATGGTGAAGCCATGTTTGGAAAGACCAAGTCCCTATAATGTAAAAAAAAAATTGTCCGAGTCCTGCATGGATTTAGTTGGCAATTATGTAAAATGGCGTGAGGGCTTGGAGTTGCATGTGGCGGTTAATGATGAGAGATAACAAACAAGAAAGAGAAAGAACACGAGAGAGAAAATGGAGAAAAAGAAAAAAAAGTGAAATAGATATGCCATCTGGAGGCGCTTTGTAGATGATTATGATCTCAGCATTCAAATATATATATATATATATATATATATATTAGATCATCCTGTCTAATCAATAATTCAAAAAGCATCAAGTGGATCATATCTTATCAGAAAACTTGAAAAGCAAAAGTTGCAAATGTTACCATGTCTGTAATTTGAAGAATTTCAGACGAGACAAAATGTTAAGTACTTCTCTTGTTTATTATTGAATCAAACTGCTGTAAAAGATAAATATCATTTATAAAGACCATATAGAAATCACCTAATGTATGCCAAGTGCAGAATCTACAGTAAAAGCATTCAAAGGTAAGATCAGAGGTCTTTCCAAGGTTTTAACGATTCTAACACGCTTAAAGCTAAATTAAGATTACCCTCAACCAAAAAAAGAAAAGGAAAAGAAAAGAACATGGAGCTTTCTTGCTCTTGAGAATTGTCTTTCCAAAATCACTGCCAGTGGAATCACTTTAGTGCCTGGAGTTTTAAACCAATTGAATAATAATCAATACACTATGCTCAGGTACTAGACTCATTTGCAGCTTCTGTGAAGCAGGTTCTAGAATCTAGTTTATTGATCACCCAAAGACAACAAACCTTGAATATGGGGAATCAAGGAACATGGCCTTTATCTTGCAGCAGGACTAAATGATCCTGGCATGGTCCCTCCTATTTCAAATGTACTGCTTTCACTTGTATCATAACCTTTAGTATAGAGGTTCTCACTCTTCCTACTGGCTAGTTCAAGGCTTTCTTTTAGCTGCATCACCAAATAAGACATTGTTGGCCTTTGATTCCCCGTCGGTGCTGTGCACTTCATTGCTAGATCTAGAACTTTCCAAGCAGAACTGGTATCATATTCTCCTTGTAGCCTTTTATCAATAATAGCATCTATATCCCCTCTTGTCAAACTTGGGGTAATGCGTTGAACTATGTGACCTACTCCAGAACCTGGTATTATAGGAGGTTGGCCAGTGATCAGTTCCAAGAGAACTATACCAAAGCTATATACATCACTCTTCTCATTTAGCTGCAAAGTGTTTTGGTACCAAATAGTCAGAAAACTGCAAAGATTAGTAGGGTACACAGTAGATGCATAATGAATAGCCCGCATTTTGATATAAATGGAACAGTATAAACACTTGAATATGCAAATCAGATTGCAAGATAGCAAATAAGAAACAAAAGGCAAACCTCATATTTTTTATTACTGTATGAGGATTAACCACCATATTTAATTTTGTAATCACATCCAGCAGTGTATATCTTTTGTATTTAATAATAAATGGCTGGGCTGGAATATAAGCATTAGTAACTCAAAAATCTTGTCTTAAATGTGAGACGTGAAGAATTCTGCATCTTGGATCAGGTTAATTTAAAAATAAACAAAACAAAAGATGATGGTGAACAGTTGTCAATTAACTAAAGGCAAGCAACTAGCTTGAAATAAAGGATGAAGATCTCAGCTTCTACTAGATGGAATTTAGGACATTTCAACGTTGCATATTAGTTGGCCATCTTTGGGGTGCATAGTCAGAAGGTTGCTAGGTTTTTTGGAAAGAGATGGTTGCTAATATTAGCAGTTCATCTAAATATTTTTGGTCATCTCATTTAAATATTTTTTAAAAGAAAATAGGATCATATAACTTTTATTTCTTCAAAAATAATTTTAGTTCATTCGCCTTACGTTCATTAGATCTTGGATGCAAAAATGACAATTTCCAACGAACTGTATATGCAACAAAGAGGAGAGACACATACTCAGGATCAACGTAGCCAGGGGTGCCAACCACTCTCATTGTGGATACATGAGTTTGACCTTCACTGTGGTAAGCTTTGGATAGCCCAAAATCCTCTATCTTAGCCTCTAACTCTTTACTCAAAAGTATGTTGCTGGTCTTAATATCTCTATGGACTATTGGGGGGTTGCATCCTTTGTGCAGATATTCCAACCCTACATCACAAGAACAATGAATTTGAATTTTACCAAATAGTATATTGCACAATAGTTTAATGAATAGATAGATGTATCTTGGCCAGTGGACAGACCTTGAGCAAATTCAACTGCAATTCGCAACCGCTCTCTCCAGCGAAAGGTTCTAAGATGCCCACCATTACCTGTGATGCAGAAAGATAAAAGTATTCATATCTCGGATCCAGAGCAAGGTAGTCAAGTTCAAGATTTTACATAGTCATGACTGAAGCCTCAGAGACTCAAAACATAAAGTCATACAGTAAACTCTTCGACTTTGTATACAAAATAAATCTAAATAAATAATATTAATATATCCTTAACATATTATAAACTTCTATATTTAAGGTCATAAATATAAACATCACTGCTAATCATATGTTATATAATTTATTATTATCATTATCATCTTGGATAAAGAAAGTAGCAAAAGATGACAATAGAAATGTTGTTAGCAGGGCTTGACTTAAGGGGGTGCTTCTCCAAAAAATAACAATAGATAATTTGGATTGCGTGAAGAATACATATTTCTATGAAGTGATAATCTAAAGTATGCAAGGGTTATTCATCTAGATTGTCATCCAAGTGACAATTGGTTTATTTTCTTATTTTCACATTTGCCCTTTGAAGCCTTTTTTTTTTTAAAAGGAGAAAAGATGACTACAAATTGTAGTCGTCAGCCATTTGTACTTGTATTAAAATAAAGACGGTTTACTAATGTATATGGTAGAACTACGCGATGCGCAAATTCCCCAAAACAACCAAGAAAACATCCCAACCAAAAACTATCTGAAACCCCACTCACGTGTCAAAAACAATGCGTGGTGAACAATATCTCGATATAACATTGCTCCCCCCCAAAATTGTGTGGTTGCATTGCAACCAAATAGCCCATGTGGTAGCTAAGGACGTTGTCCACAACCGCCGCCAATCACATCCATCATGAGTCCCAAGATATCGAAGAGAGTCCTAGAACTTTCCAGCACCTGATGGATCAATGCGTGCCACTCCCAGTCAGTGCCATGTGTCCATGGAAATGGGGCAAGTGAAAAAAAGGTGATCTATGTCCTCCTCTGATAACCCACAAAAAGCACATGAGGAGTCTGTCTGTGGTGTCCATCTGGCTCTGTAGACTCTAGTGAGGATCATGCCCTATCTCAAGAGCCAAGTGAAGATATTGACCTTGAGTGGTATACGTAATCGCCATGTACGTATCCAATCTACTCTGATAGTGTCTGAGATAGTCCCTCCAGGAAGCAGCTGTTGATACACCCGTCTAGCCAAGTAATAACCCGTCAGCCACACCCAACTGTCCTCTTTGGAGTTGTCCAGATGATGTCCCGAGATCCCGTCGACGAGGCTCAGTAGGTCCTAAGAATGCTGCTCTGATAGTCTGTCCTTGAACTACGGGGCCCATACACCCTTGCATGTCTCCTCGGGAGTCATCCAACAATCATGAACTGCCGCTGATGGGGTTGTCGCTAACGCTGCTAATCCGGGAAATGCCGTGGCAAGTGTACCACCTAGTAGCCAATCGTGATTCCAGAATGAGAAGTTCACCCCGAGCCTAATGACACACAGAAGAGAGGACACATCAGCGGAAAAATGAAGAAGACACCTCTCCAGAAAGATGATGCGACCATGGGAGGCGCATACGAGAGTCCCATGATAGGTTGTGACTGTAGCAGCCAAAAAAGACAGTGCTCTATAAATCCTCCCCTGATCCCATGATCCTGCCAACCCATCGAGCAAGAACAACATATTTGTCCATCGAAGATTCCTGACCCCCAAGCCACCCTTTGATATCGACCGACATATCTCCCTCCATGCCACCAAGTGTACCCCCGAGTTGTCCGTTCTACAGCCCCTCCAGAAGAATCTATTCCTCAATGTGTCAATTCGTCGATCCACTTGTGCAGGCATCCACAAAATTGACATATAGTATGTTGGGAGTGATGTAAGCACGGATTTGAGAAGCACCAATCGGCCAACACGAGATAAGAGTCTCGAACTTCCATGCAATTTGTGTTCCGAACACTCAATGATCGGGGTCCAATCACGGAAACCGATGTGCTTGTCAGAAAATGGCAGCCCCAGATATGTAATTGGTAGAGTACTGATGGGTGTCCACAATTCCTCCCCACAACGGACCGCCTCCTAGTTAAATAAATTATAAAAGTAATATAATATAGACATTATTATAATAATCTAATATATAATGTTAATAATATATTATCATTATTAATCATAATACACTATTATTGTTAACATATAGTAATATTTTATTATGATTAACAATAGTTAACATATTATATCATAACTTTATGGAAAGAATACACTACTTGTTTTATAAATATCGAGTTCGTGAGGCTTCAATCAAATTTACATAAACTTCCAAACTTGACAATCTTCGTGAAGGGTATTTTGGTGAAGGATGTAGAATACTTGATAATTATCTTTATTATAATGAACAAGGTATTTCAAATTGTCAATTAGATTACTTATGTATCACAAACAAGGCAATGTACATTACAATTAATTTAATATGTGATACTGAGTGGCAAAATAACAAACACAACCTAAGAACTATTATCTTTTTTCCCTATTCTTAACCATTAAACTAGAATGTATATATGTTACATTTTTTTTTTGTGAATTTAATAATAATGAGTTTTCGAATCTATACCGAGTTCAAATGAGTCTATGTGATTTTACTGATAATTTTCTATTTTAGTCTTAATATATGCGGATGACTACCAATTCTTGTAATCATCCTTTCTTCTATGAAAAAAAAATTATGACTAGAATCATTGATTTATGTCACGTACGATTTCACACCGTTTTAACACATTTGACCTACTTAAACTCTCATGAGTTAATGAGTCTAACTATAATAATCTTGGCCCACTTAACTTAAGGAATAATAGACAAAAGGTTGAATCAAAACTTATTCAATCTCAAAGAAACAAAAAACATCTCCTACAATGTTTAACATAAAAAGAGCTTCCAGACAATGGTAATGATCTGACATCATTAGATGTTAGCATATGCATGAAATAAGAAACATGTCAATATTTAGTGCAAAGAAACAGCCATTAGAGTGGTGATATTCAAGAGTTCCAACCTCTCAGATGGTCATGAAGGCTTCCTTGAGGCATATATTCATAGACAAGTGCAAGATAGGTTCCATCCATGCAATACCCAACAAGAGAAACCAGATTCCTATGATGAATTCTTGTCAAATTTTGGGCCTGCAAAACAAATGTCAGATCATGTCAGATTCTGAAGCTTAACTTGTCGTCCATCCTATACTTTTTTTTTACACTGCATCTAATAAAAGCACTGGGAAACGAGAAACTGATGTCCAAAAGATGAAGATCAAGTTTACTTAGGAAAACTTGAGCAGCTTTTATAGAGAGTAAGAAAACTATTTCCAAACTGTGTAGATAAGCAAAACAAGGAAGTTGCATTTATCTTCGATTGATGGAAATTAGATCAGCCATAGGCTCCTTCCGTTCGTAGTGACTGAAATGTCAAGACAAAGATAAAGATAAATTACCTCGGCCAAGAATTCCTTGGTCCCTTGTTCTGATGTTTGGGAATGCATTTTTATTGCAACTTGCTTCCCATTCTCCAAGTATCCAAGATAGACATCTCCAAATCCTCCTTCTCCAATGACCTTAACAAAATTTTTTGACATGTGCACCAATTGGTTGTAAGTGAACTGGCGATATCAAGATGGATTTCTTTTCCAGAAAATTTTGATTCAGGATATTGTGCCCCAGGATATGATGGCACAGGATGTTGTGGAATAGGATTTTGTGTATCTGCTATCACATTGTTAGACATGCATGTGAACATGTGACCAATAAACAAGTAAATATGTAACCGAATGCATACAATTGCCTGAGGTAGTCAATACTGCATTGCTCAAAGAAGGTTACCTTGCTTTCTTTTAGTCATCAACACAACAAGCACAACCACTGCCAGAACTAATATTAAAGAGATTACTGAAATGACCACAATGACAGGTGTCGAGATCTTCCTTTTACTAGGCTTTTGCACAATTTGGGATGAACACGGGTTTGAAGAATTGTCGTACCTGGTAGGAAGAAAATATTTTGCATAAAATACAAACAACAACAACAACAAAGCCTTATCCCACTAGGTGGATTTTGCATAAGATAAACGAAAAAAAAATATAGATGGAAAACCATGTAACTTTAGATAACCTTACTGCACAACTTGTGCATTTTCTTGTAGAAAAATATTTATCGACTTGCATTCCTTAGTCTAGAAACTCAGACAGTTTACTCTTAATAGAAACACTCAATATGGCATTGAAACTAACTTTTATGCATGAGAGAAGTAATATTTGTTTTAAGGGTGAGAGAACAATAATGCCATCTTAAAAGCAGTTACAGAATAGGGAACCACTATCACAGGCAATAATTAATCATTATATGCTGATGAAGGGAATAAACATACTTAAATGTAAGCTGTCCGGCTTGTGACCTCATAAGTAGAGAAGCAGGAACTGAACCAGTCAAATTGTTACAGGACAAGTCTCTGCAATAACAAAATTTAACTTCATATCTTCTATCAAACCACGAAAATAAACTAAAAATTGGTACAAAACTCACAGGAATTTAAGAGATTGCAGGCTTCCTAAGGAATCAGGTATTGCTCCAGTTAAATTGTTTCTAGATAAATCCCTGAAATGGAGAACACAAATGCAAGTTAAAAGTTGATTTGATTAAGCGTACAGTAAAGCATGTGGATATTCTAGACGGCATATTGTCACTGAAACAAGTTGGATGCTTTTGCACTTCCATGGGACTAGTACTATTTATAACTTGTAAAAATATTCATTCTGCAAAAGAGCAGAAGAAGAACATCTAGACCAAGAAAATTTAGCATGATATTTACAATGAAATAACAGATGCAGTTGACCAATCTGGACCGCCCTTTCTAAATCAGAATAACCGGAACCCACCCAAAGATAATATCATATGTAGATTATGTCCTTATTTTCTTTATGGATGTGCTAACATCTTATCATTTTTCAAGGATAAATTAACAAATATGCAAAAAAAAAACATCGGTATAGGTAACCCATTCTTCAATGATCCGAAATAACAAATGACAAGAAGTAGCAGCACTTACAGATGCTCAACCACTGACAAATTAGCAAATGTGGTAGATATGATACCAGTTAATCCCCTTGAAGACAGATTCCTGCAAAGCATATGAGCAATTAGGTGGTACATCTTCTGCATCATGCATTCTAATATTCTTATTGCTTACAACTCACATTGAGATGATCCTAGATGAGTCAGGAAAACGGCTACAGTTCAAACCATCCCAGATGTATTCTTTTGGAGCACATGGATCACCCAGCCAGTTCAGATTAACCCCATATTGCCCCTTGATCTCTGTGATAGCATCAACTGATTTCCACAGCAACAAAAATAAGAAGACAAATCAGCATCCTGTAATAGCATGGCTCTTATTTGCCGTAAATAAATATCAAAGAGTAATTCAAGAAAGAAACCCACATTAAGTAAATGTTACATCAAAAGCATGAATGTAAATGAGCAATTCTGTCAAGGGAACCTGGCAACAGTTACAACTGTTCTTTGAAACATAAAAATAATAAAATCTTCACTACAACTAGTGAAGAAAGTTAATATTATATCAATTTAACCAAGTTAGTGTCTCCCATTCCACAAAAAACTACCTAGAACACAATATTATTATTGTAATATTAAAATTTTAAACAAAAGAAATGTTCACAACAAAGGCAAGTATACAATGTTCATGGATGACACAAGAAAGATGCAAAGTATAATAGAGATTAGTATCATGGATAATTTCATGTCCAAAGACGGAAAATATCACTTAGATATAAAGAGATGTAAAATGTTCGGCTAGGAAATTAATCAGACATCTTCCATGCATTGTCCCATGTTCAAACCATTTCAACAGCATGACCAAAGGCAAGTATGTAATGTTCATGGATAACACAAGAAAGATGCAAAGTATAATAAAACTTAGCAGCATGGAAGACGAAACCAATGCGTTAATTTCATCTCCAAAGACGGAATATATCACTTGGATACGAAAAGAGATGCAAAATGTTCAGCTAGGAAATTAATCAGACATCTTCTATGCATCGTCCGATGTTCAAACCATTTCAACAGCATGAACGTACCATCTCCGGAGTCGGTGGCAACGTCAGTGAGGTGCACAACGGTGAACACTTCCACGGCGTTGAGGATCGGGCGAAGGGCGGAGCGCCCGGTGGAGTTTAGAGCCCACTGGTAGGTCAAGCTCGCCGGGGACAAGGGAACGATGCTGTACACGGCGTCCGCCATGAGGCACGGCGGGGTATAATTGCTACGCCAGACATCGTCGTTCAGGTAAATGTCGAACGTCCTTGAGGTGTTCGACGGAAGGGAAACGAGCTCCGAGAAGTGGAAGTTGGCGTAGAACTCGTTGCTGGGGGCCTCCCCGGGGATGTAGTCCCAGTAGAACTCCATCTTGCTGGAGTTGGCCGGCGCGGCCGACGGCGCCTGGAGCGCGTCATTCTGGTAGTGTCTGATCGTGGACGCTGTCGATATCTGGGTCCAGTCGGTGGCGGTGTACGGTGTCCAAATACGATCGTAAGGATCGTCCGGGTAACTGTCGATTGACACGGATTGGTATTAAAATATTCACCAATTGAATATCGTACTTTTTTTGTTAGAGAGAATATCGGTAAATTTTGTAGAAAGAACCTTTTTACAAATGAATATTCAATAGTTTATTACTAGCCTCGTAATTTTTTTAAGAATATTGATACCAAATTTTAGACACATTTATGTAGCATATTCAATATTTTTTTCCTTCTAAGCAGGTAACATTATATTATCTATATTATCTACTATAAGATGTTAAATTTATGTTAAATACAAAATCTTATTTTTTTAAAAAAAAGTTTATTATAAGTTATTAAATCTATTATATATTTAATATTCTATAATTGATAATATAACTAGTACAATGTTACCTACTTAAATAAACAATATCTTTGTTACATTATTTTTATTTAACATAAAAAAAAATTAATCTCAAATTTAGCATCTAATATTGACATTAAATTGTATGACATTTAATTTTGTGTACGGTCTCCTAGTTGAATTTGTAAAACCCCAAATTCTTAACCTCAAGCCCAATTAACTAAGCACCCCATTAACCCCCCCCCCCACCCCCCCCCCACC
>LTAE01003654.1:16892-33689 GCA_001647135.1 Pontederia paniculata
CTTTTATGTCATTAGTGTCATATCTAATGAACATTATATTATGTTATGTCTCGAGTCGAATGAGCCTAAGACTCATGTTATAGGCCTTATATTTGACCATGGATTTATGCCCATAGATGGCAAGATATTATATTGATTTTAATATGTTTTCCGCTGCGATATTACTATCTTTTGTATTTTCATTTATATGATCACGGGCTTGCTTGATTTTATTTCTTAGTGAGCCCATATGATATGCATAATGTCCATGTAGCGCCGTCGAAAAGCCCTCGCGGGCCGAGCCCAAGGGAGTGCGTTTTGGGGGCGTTACAGAATTATCTGGAATTCAGAAGCAAAGAAAAAATTTTATCGATTAATAGTGGGCAAATAGATCTATCTTTTAGTAAGGAGAATTAGTAAATTTTGTAAAAAAACACGTTTTAACAATGCAGCAAAAACATATTGGATTTTTTAAAAAAAATAATTTTAATTTTTTATTTTAAATTTAGCCATGTCATACTTTTTAAGAATATTATTATTATGATTATTAAACTAGTATGAAAAAAATATTAGATAAATAAATTTATAAATTATGTAAAATGGACTCAGTTTGTAAATGGATTTAATTAAGAGTTGAGACCAATAACTTAGAATTCAAACTTCAAAAACACAATGAGAGAATAACCTTAGGCTTTGTTTGAATGGATGGGTGGGGAGGAGGAAGAAAAAAAGATGGAAAGGAAAAAGAATGGGATGTGTTATGAATTTTATGTTTGAATAGAAAGGAGAGATATGATATAAAGGATCATTTTTTAAAAGAACAATTTTATCATAATATAATAAAAAAATGAAGATAAATTATAATTAAAATAAAGGATAAAATTGTTCAAAAAAATAACTCCTCCTATTCCACTAATTTAATAATATTAATTTTGGAAAAATTCAAATTCCCTTCTTTAACTTCTTTTACTTAAAAATTCTATTTAAACATGGGAAGTCCTTTCTAATCCGATCTCACCTCTCTTCATCCCTTCGTGCAAACATAGTTGGGTATGCAAATGCTACTAATTCTGAAATCAGATCATCCATGGACAACAATAAAAATGAATCTACATTCTATTACACAATTTTTTTAATCTGAGAAAAATACCAAGGAAACCTCTGATTAAAACATAAAGATGCGATTTTTTTCCTATTTAGGTCATTAATCATTAATGATGATTCATCAATTACATAACCCAGCAAAATAAATATGCTTGAGAAACAATAAAGACAAACATTAAAGAATCATATTTAGCCTCGTCATTAATGCTTTCTTTGTTCAACTTTATCTTTGTAGATTTCGTTTTTTAGGCATAAATAATATCGTCAATGTTATGCTCATCAATTTGTCACGAGAATTTTTTTTAAAGGAACTATGATGGGATTAATTGCGGGAAAGATTAGAAAATTCATGTTTTTTTTATCAATACAAAGTTCTAAGTTATGTTTGCGACAAATGACTTTTCATAAAATAAACGTAGTTTGTTGTATTATTATTCAAACTTATATTTCTTTTATTTTGTATTATTGTAAAGTGAACGAACCTGATTGGGTTGGCAGTTGCATTGAGTCCCGTGTTAAGTCGAACGAAAAGGGCAAGATACCGACTTGTGTTAACGAAGGTGTACAAGGTGTCAAGTATCGGCCTCAGCTCCAACGCCGATATGAAAGGCGTTCCTTTGCCGGTGTTTACCAAGCAGACCGATACAGCATCCGATGGTGCAACCAAAACAACCTCGCTTGCGTACGTCGCAGAAGCATCCGTCACGTTCACAGTGCCCCAAAAGTTGACATCTACATGAAGATCGAACTGCAGCGGCTTAACGTAGTTGGCACGTCCCAGTCCATCGTAGTCTCCATACATGAAGGTCGCCCTGACGAGGTACTTGTGATATCGGATCACCGGCCGCAGTTTGTAGCAGTTCCGGGTGCCGTTCCGAAAGCTTCGGACGTTCAGCGTTTGCTTCCGAGTCGACTGAGCTGAGTAGGTGGAGGAGATTGGGGCATCTTCACCTGTGTCAATATATTGGTCGTCGGATGTGTAGGTGATTCCTGTGGTGCTGTCCTTGTAGCTGCTCTTGCTGGCCATGCCACAATCGATGCTAATGAAACCTGGGAAAGTAGTGAAGTTCTAATTGGCTTAAACACTTGCTGGCCAGGTATAACAGATAAAGAGTTTTGATAACCTTGAGTCGACTGGCCATGAACTTGTGGTATCAGAACAACTGCAACCGTGAACAGCAGGAAGAACCAGGCCGCCATAGGTCAAGAACCCTAATTGTAACAGCTTTTCCTTAGTATGAGGATGGCGAAAGAAAGAAAGAAGGAAAAGAAAAAAGGCATATGATCATGGATAACTGATCCCACGAATGAAAATAATTTCATCTATTTATGCAATATCGTGGTCAAGGCATACTGCCAATAGACCAATTAGAACCAATGCAAGTAACAATGATTTAATGGAGATAGCGAATTCCTGATTAGCATTAACGTTGTATTTGTAATGTCTTCAACGTTTGACTTCATTTTTTAAAGCTTCAGAATTCTTATAATGTGGCTGTACATTACATAGTACCCACATTTGTGCCATGTCTCTCTGACCATATTATTTGCATATTACATGTACATAGTTGTAACTAGGCAACTTGGCAAGTGAACAAATGGATGAAAAGTACAAGAAACAGTGGAGAATATGATATTCCAAATCAAAGAACTGCTGAATTTTGAAATAAAAAAGGGAAAAAAATAAATCTGTTAGATCAAGCCATGTTTGCAAAGTCCACACAGACTTTAGTTACAATTATGTTAAATCAAAGGCCTTGTAGTTGACCTGCTATGGCTGAATTGCATGTGGCGGTTGTTGGTGGAAGAGAACAAAGTGAGAAACAGAGAGATAGAACGTGAGAGAGAAAAATGGAGAATAAATTTTATATTTTATATTCATATTCTTATTTCCTGAATCAATATAACAAAAAAATATAAGAGATCTTGTACATGGACATATAGTAATCATATAAATTTTAATACAATTTATACTGTTGATTTAAAGATATTATATATCGGGAATAAAGGTGTGAGGGCTCATTCCTCAATATTACTTGTTGATCAAGAGATTTTGAGTTTGATTTTCATAAATTTATATATTAATTTATCTTTCATTTTCTTATACCAGACTTATGAACCTCTCTTCATAATATAAACCATATCTATCTTATATCATTATTTCTTGCATCATTTAACAATCTTACTTCGTGCTACACTAATTTCTCTCTTTTTCTTATATGAGATCTCATTGCATTATTTTTCAATTACATAGGAGGATCACAAGGCTAGTATATAAAAAAAGATAAACTAAAATATAAATAGGTAGAAAAGCATTATGAAAAAGCTTAAGACTTTGTTAATTCTAATGGTGGGAGATGTGTACATTATTGCACCACACCTTAGGCCTTATTTGGATTGAGGTATTAGGGGGAATAAGGTGAAAGATGAGTGAGTGGTGTTAGTTAAATCGTGTTTGGCTAAAAAAATATTAAAGTCATATGAGGTTTTGAGGGGTGAGTCACACTTCCAAACCTCAAATATTTTATTCCACCAAATTGGTGAAATTAGGGTGAATGAAACTTTTTAGACAAAACTACCTCTTTAAATAACTTTCTAAAATTATATCATAGTTCATTTAAAATGATATTCTTCCTTATATTATTTTAATTTATGATAAAAAAATATTTGACTTGAGTTCATTTGTTGGTTTAACTTTTTTTTCTATCTTATTTTATAATTATTTAATACTTACATTTGTCTAACTTTTATTCATTTACATTTGTTTTTTCTCGGACTAATTTTTTTATCATATTGAATGTCATCATAATATTCTTTTTTCAAATTAGTTATTTTTTATTGAATTTGAGATAAAATAATTATTTTTATGATCATTTTTACTTTAGCACCTTAAAGTATTGTCATTTGAACAATATTTTTTATTTATGTAATGATAATATCAATTTTTTCACTCTTTTTATATTTATCTATCATATTTAATCTTTTTTATCTTTATTTTGTAAAAAAATAAAAAGATAAAAATATTGTGAAAGAAACAAAATACATTGAGAGAAAAATAATACTAAAGATAAGAGAAAAACATATAAAGAAATATAAATAATGATAAATATATAAATATTATAATAAATTAAATAAATATATAATAATACTATATTTATTAAGGGTCATAAATAGTAATATATAATGAAGGGTGTAAATGAATTTTATTTAAATTATTTAAATATGTCATTATTTAGTTTAACCCATCCACCATCATAAAATTTTATCCAAACATGAATTTTATAATAATCCACCACACTTCACCACACTCCACCACCCCACCCTCTACTCTACCATCTCATACCACCCCTCCATTAGTTAGTTCCCAAACAAAGCCTTAGTTTAGTCCAAGTATAAAATTAAGGATGATTTCCATTTACTCCCCTCGAACTATTAAAATTTTCAGATTTATCTCTAAATTATAGAATCGAGCAGAAGTAGGTCTAAATATTTTTCGATTAACCAATTTCATCCACGAGTCCGTTTTTCTATTTTTACACATTATTTTAATTTATTAAATTATTATTCTACCCTCTCAATATAAAAAACACTCCCCTCTTATCTTCTCTCTCCTCTCTCTCTTCTTCTTCTCTCTCTCTCTCTTTCTCTCTCTCTCTCTCTCTCTCTCTCTCTCTCTCTCAATCCTCGCCTACGCGCGGGCAGGCGAGTTCATTCTCACCCGCGCGCACAGGCGAGTTGCTTGCTCGCCTGCCCATGCACAGGTGAGTCAATTGTCGCCTGCGCACGCATCACGAGGCATTTGTGCGGACACGGCCACGTGCGGTATCTAGACGAGCAGGATGTCTAGACAAGCCTAGATGAGCGGATTTTGAGTTTGTGAGGAGCGGAAGTCTTGGGACACGACAAGGCCGCGGAGCGGTGTCTTGTTGAGGATCTTGCACGGATCGTCGAGACGGGCGCTTGGTAGTGCTTGTGCGGCAACGCTTGAGTGGCGCTTGGTAGGCACTCGAGCAGACACTTCTCCGATGGGACACAGAGTTGATGTGGTGGCGCTTGAGCGGGCACTTGACGGGCGCTCGAGCGTCAACATTCTAAAGAGTCGTGGGGCACCGATGGCGCGGTGATGTGTGGACGTCTTGCATAGGGCATCAAGACGGGCACTTGAGTGGCAACATTCCTAAGGGACATAAAGGAAAATGCTTGGCTTTCTACAAGACGGAGGCCCCGTCTACACAGAGGGCACCTTGAAGCGATTGGTCACAATGCGAGGCGTCGATCTCGCTATTGAGGCATACATATCAGAAACAACAACGATCCTTGGGAAATGAGTGCTTTTTGTTAATCAAGGCAAGAAGGCAACATTGGGGGTGTAGGGGTAGCATGCTTCCCTACAATATACCGCAGGCCCGGGTGGTAGGACAGCGAAGAGTAGTGTGGAGGACCATCCCTGAGTTACAATTTACATATGCATGCTTATTTCTATGCCACTAGTTGGTTGTCCTAGGAAACATTGAAGAAATGCCACGAAATGAGACTAAAATACATGGAAATCCTAAAAAATAAAAAAGGATAACTTAGAAGCATTCATTGGATGTCCTTTGATAAAGTGGGCATGGCCGATGAAAAAGGGGCGTTGCGGCAGGGCACGACGCGAAGCATTGGCCTTGGATGAGCTATGACTCTATAGTGTGTGTTGTGTCGATGTTTGAGTGGGCCACATAAATGACCTGTGACATTCTCCCCCACCAAATTTGGCGATGTCCCTGGTGTCGTTGATCTAAGTTGTCAAGGGTCTTCGTTTTCCGTCTAAACTCCGCTTGTCGATTGGTCGCCTGGCTTCATCTTGTTGGCTTGGACTTCTCGCGGTGTCTCTCCCTCCGCCAAAATTCTTTCAGCGTCGACTTTGTTCAGCTTGGTGCGTGGGAACTTGCTCCAACTCCATGGCATCTTCTCAGCAGTCCCCAATGGAAGATGGGTGTTGTTGAAGGCTTCGGTGAAGCTCCAACTTGTATGCCGCTTTGTCCACCTTCTTAACGATGTAGAATGGGCTTTGGAAGCAGCGTCGTTGTACTCGTGATGTGTCAACATTTCCTTGAGGTCGGTGGGGCAACTTCACTTGGACAAATTCACCCACTTGGGATTTGTTGCTTGATGCTTCGACATCCTTTCGCTCGTTGTCCAGAGTTTCAGGATTCTTTGGCTTCATAGGAGTTGGTCGAGGAAGTGGTGAGGGTGCACTTCGAGACTTACCACCAGCAGATGTGGCCTTGCCTCAATCCTTCTTTCCTATAAGCGGAGCCGCGATTGAAGGCTTTGAGTCGTCGAGTTTCGATGTCGGGCGCTTGGAAACCCATCAAAACGTTAGCAATTCCCGTGGGAATGACTAGGGCATCCTAGGGATGTGTTGCATGGATGAGAGCGTCTTGGACGTAGCGCTATTTCCCCACCAGAGAGGAACAATGCAGGAGCTCCTTGTGTCATTGATCACCAAGGAGTTTGTGAGCTGCTCGATCAAAGCAGCGATGAGGTCAAGAAAGTTTAGTCCCACCGCAAGGTCGTGGTCGAGATGACAGTCAGGTTTGCAACTCCTAACCATTTGCCAATACACATCGGGATGCCTTTGATGATGCTAACACGACATGGGAGTTCACTGCCTTGAACTTTGTCTTGCTGGAGTTATAGTCCTAGTAGAACTCCATCTTGCTGGAGTTGGCCGGCGTGGTTGCCGTCTGCATGACGATCGAGACACTCGTCATTCTGGTAGTGTCTGATCGTGGACGTTGTCGATATCTGGGTCCAATCGGTGGCTTTGTACGATGTCCAAATACGATAGTAAGGATCGTCCGGGTATTTGTCGATTAACACGGATTGGTATTAAAATATTTAACAATTAAGATTCATATTCTTTTGGTAGAGAGAAAATTGGTAAATTTTGTAGAAAGAACTATTTCACAAATGAATATTCAATAGTTTATTACTAGCCTCGTAATATTTTCTAAGAATATTGATATCAAATTTTAGATACATTTATGTAGCATATTCAATATTTTCCTTCTTAAACATGTAACATTATATTATCTATATTGTCTATTATAAGATGTTAATTTACGTTAAATATAAAATCTTATTTTTCTTAGAGAGTTTATTATAAGTTATTAAATCTATTATATATTTAATAGTCTATAATTGATAATATAAGTAGTACGATGTTACCTACTTAAATAACCAACATCTCTGTTAAATTCTTTTTATTTAAATAAAAAATAATTTTTTAATCTCAAATTTAGCATCTAATATTGACATCAAATTGTATGACATTTACATTTTGTGTACCGACTCCTAGTTGAATTATTTGAAATTCAGAAGCAAAAAAATCATTTTATCGATTGGGCAAATAGATGTATTTTTAGTAAGGAGAATTAGTAGATTTTGTAAAAAAAAACGTTTTAACAATGCAGCAAAAGCATATTGGATTTTCTAAAAAAATAATTTCAATTTTTATTTTAAATTTAGCCACATCATATTTTTTAAGATTATTATTATTATTAATCTGGTATAAAAAAATATATTAGATAAATAAATTATAAAATATGAAAAATGGACTCAGTTAGTAAATGGATTCAATTAAGAGTTGAGACCAATAACTTAAAATTCAAACTTCAAAGGCTCAATGAGAGAATAACCTGACTTTGTTTGGATGTATGGATGGGGAGGGGAAGCAGAAAGATGAAAAGGAAATGGTGAAAAGTGTTATGAATTTTATGTTTGGATAAGAAAAAGGGGTATGATTATGAAAGATTATTTTTAAAAAAAAATAATTTTGTCCGAGCACAATGAAAAATAAAGATAAATTATAATTAAAATAAAATATAAAAGTATTCAAAAAAATAATCCCTACTAATTTGATAGAATTAATTTTGGAGAGGTTGAAGGAGGTTCAAAGCCCCTCCTTTTACTTAAAAATTTTATTCAAACATGGAAGGTGCTTTCTATAGCCGGATATGTAAATGCTACTAATTTTGAAATAAGATCATCCTTGGAAGACAACAAAAATGAATCTACATTCTGTTACACAATTATTTAATCTGAGAAAATAAACACTAAGGAAAACTCTGATTAAAACATAAAGATGCGAATTTTTTCTGTTTGGGTCATTACTCATTAATGATAATTCAACAATTACATAATCCAGAAAAATAAATACGCTTGAGAAACAATAAAGTCAAACATTAAAGAATCATATTTAGCCTCGTCATTAATACTTTCTTTGTTCAACTTTATCTTTGTAGATTTCGTTTTTTAGGCATAAATAATATCGTCAAATTGTTATGCTCATTAACTAAAGTCCATGCAGACTTTAGTTACAATTATGTTAAACGTGAATAACTAGGATTAAGGCCTTGTAGTTGACCTGCTATGGCTGAATTGCATGTGACGGCTGTTGGTGGAAGAGAACAAAGTGAGAAACAGAGAGAGAGAGAGAGAGAGAGAGAGAGAGTACGTGAGAGAGAAAAATGGAGAAGAAATGTTTATTTTAGGTTTTTTTCTTATATTTTATATTCGTATTCTTATTTCCTGAATCAGAGAGAGAAAGAACGTGGGAGAAAAATGGAAAAGAAATATTTATTTTAGGTTTTTTCTTATATTTTATATTCATATTCTTATTTCCTTAATCAATATAACAAAAAGAATAAGAGATCTTGTACGTGGGCATGAGATCGTGCACTATTTTTTCAACAAGAAATGATTTTGTGCCTGTGGCTTGCCTCGTGTCATCTCCTACGCTTTTCACATCTCTTTTTCATTGTGTTGTGTGTATTTTTTAGAAAATATCAACTTTAAGGCAAAGAAGGAAGAAAGATCCAAATGAAGTCGAGGGGAAGAAAAAATTCTGAAATATAATAGTATATGAAGAAACACTTAGTAATATAAAATTTCATGAACGAGACTTAGGATTGAGTGATAAGCGACTTTTTTTCAAATATTTAACTTTTTCTCAAATTTAAATATTTGTGAACGTAGAATAATTTTTGTTGAGAATTTCAATTGCTACAATTAGGTATGTGATCCGGAATGACATCAAATTAGTCGGATTGATGAGTTGAGACTTTAACATGTGGTCAATGCATATAATCATTAGTATAGTGTGGATTAAAGAATTAGTGTCGCTTCTTAAACACTGAGGTGACGACGAAGAAAAAAATAAAACTTCATCAAATCATTAATATAAAGATACATCCAAAGTAATCCATGTTAGCACCCTGGACAAAGCAACAAGTCATATTTCGACGAACCCACTGACCGAATTGACTCATACAAAGTCATATTTCGACGAACCCACTGATGAAGAAATTTTCTATGAAAAAAAAATATTCAAAACATGAAATCATATTTTCAGAGATAAAACTAAGATCAATTCATATTAACAATTGAAAATAAATTTATTTTGAAAGACCAACTTATTCAATACTTGAAGACCCAATTGACCAAATTAAATGATCAACACACATAAATATAATATTTGAAATCATTGAATTTAATTAATATAATCAGCAAAAACAAGTAGTTTGATTATATCGAACGAATTTGAGGGCGCGTCACATGTATACCAAACATCATATTCTTGTTTGTTTCATTATAAATATATTTCAAATGGTATATGCATAAATTAGGAAATTAATCTTTATGTTAAAAAATACATAATTTCGTTGATAAAATGATCTAATGAGGCGTTTACTGCATTACCTCTTAACATTACTTGATAATCTACATTACCTGATTGAAAGATTACCACCTATTAAATTATCAGTAATGTGCATTATCTTGTTTACTATATATAATAAGTAATTCAAGTAGTAATTCATATTATCATATTTACTTATATAAATGGTTACTAAATAATATACATCATTTTACCAAAATATTTTTTATAAATATTATTAAGTTAAAAATTTTGTATTATTAAATTAAAATTTATCAACTTAAATTATAATTATTATTATTATTATTATTATTATTATTATTATTATTATTATTTGTGTTGTTGTTATTGTTATATGATAATATATTATTGTGCTATGTTTTATTTATGGAAGATTTAAAAGGATAAATAGGGAAACTAATATAAATAAAATTACCACTTGGGTGGTAATCTGGATAGACACCCCCTCATAGATAATGTCACTTCATAGGTAATCTGCATTGCTAGACAATCCAGATTGCCTAAGGATTAAAATAAGTAAACATGGTAATCTGGTGGACCCAGGTAATTTTAACTTCAAATTATCAGTAATCTGAAAAGATTATCGGGAGGGAAACGCCTTTAAGAACTTTATGGATATAACAATTAAGGTAGGTCAAACTTGACCTTTGTCCCTAGCTTATTTATGTTTTTTTATAAATTGTCGTACTCCATTAACTATTAACTTCTGAAAAAAAAATATTGTAAAGAAACGAGCTTGGGATATTTCATTTTAGTTATTTACAATTAAACAAAAATTTAAAGTAAGATTAGCGTCTCATCCGACAGATATTATTATTATAGTATTATTATTAGTATTATTATTATTATTATTTTTTTCTTCTCGTAGGGGCCCTTTAAATATTTAAATCCCCCTCCGTCGTGAGTTCACTCCTCTCCTCTTCTCTTGTCTCGGTTTCGTCTCCGGCTCCGACCACTCTACAGCTCGTGGCTCGGGTTCCCGACGGCGAGCAGCGCCATGCAAATCCTCCGCCCCCGTCCCCCGCACGATACCATTGCCGGGTGAGTTCTCTTAAGCATTTTGTCGGACAAGATAAGTTCGCCTTACTCCCAAGAAACGTCGACGTCTGCAGCTTTATTCCGACGGAGATCGTCTCCCAGATCCTCTCCCGCCTCCCTGTGAAGTCCCTCTTCCGCTTCAAGACCGTCAGCAAGGAGTGGCATCAACTCATCTCCGGCCCTCAGTTCGTCGCCGCCCAACTCGAGCAATCCAAGAAGCACCCGCGTATTCTACTCTTGGTTCATGGAGGCGACGATGACTACGCACACGGCTACAACTACAGGTTGATTAGCTATGACGAAGAGGACGAAAACGAAGACAAGATACTGCTCTATGCCAATGTTTCGCTCCGCATGAATCCCCACCACTGTGACGGTCTAATCATGTTCTACTCGCGATTTAACATTGTTGTCTGCAATCCTTCCATCCGAAAATTCGTAAACTTGCATCGCTCCGATCTTTCTAGTACCAGCCCTGGCTTTGGCTTCGACCCATGGACGAACAGTTACAAGGTGGTTCAGTTATATGGGGCTGCCGGTGATGAATTGAACTTGCATTGCGAGGTTTTCACTCTGGGATCCGATCGTTCTTGGAGGATGGTTGGCAAACCTCCAGACGGTTTTGTAACCTTCTCAACAGAGAGCGCTACCGTCGATGGAGTCGTGTATTGGGGGGGTTGTGGCAAGGATATGGTGAATTTGCAGTTACTTGCCTTCAATTTGAGGGATGAGACATTTCGGATTGTCCAAGTTCCACATCTACGTGTGTTTGACTATTTTGGCCATTTCTTTCTAAACAGCCACCAAGGGAATCTGCACTTGATCCTTGTGTTCGAGGCCACTTCCCGTAGAGAGGTATGGGTTCTTAATGAGCATGACAACACATGGCGCAGGACGCACTCTTTTGAATGTGATCAACTGCAGTATTACCAACTTTGCCCTCTGCCAATAACACTATCTGGTGAACGCATCTTGTTCTGCTTTGAAGATTCATATTTGTACATTTACGATCCAAGGAAACCATGGTTGACACCAATTGCTAATGATTATCATGGTTTCTGCTCTTTTGCTATCCATGCTGAAAGCATGATATCAGTTGGTCTTGACTCTACATTGATGGAAATTGAAAGCTAAAAGCTGGTCTCAAAAAAGAAAAAAAAGAAAAAAGAAAAGAAAAATTGAAAGCTTCAGGAGCAAGAAAAGAACGTAGACATTGTCTTTTGTTTGAGATATATGAATTCGAAGTGTGCATAACTACTTATGCAGCAAGAAGCACTATTTCGAATGCCATGAGCTACGATGTTACTTGGTTCATTTCCTGTGTCTCTGATAGTACCTAGTGATCTCAGGTGAAAGCCCCTTCTGGTTTTGAAGATTTTGATCAGCAGCAGGAAGAAAATCTTCAAGAGCTTATCTGCATATCTAGTTAGACAATAGAAATATAGAGAGTTATTTTTTTGAATTGCTGGGATCATTTTTTTTACGCAATGTAGAGCTATTATTGTGCTGTAAGTGTTCTTTCTTGAGTAATAAAACAATAGAGATGTAGAGAGTTCTTGGATCGTTTTGTTTCACAATGGAGAGTTATTGTTGAGCTCCAAATGTTCTTTTTTGTGGAATACATAGTCAAATCCAAAGGAGTGATTCTTGCTGTATTCGTTGTTGTGTTTCTCTGTGAAATGAAATTCATTGCATTTTTCCTTTGTTACTTAATTATCTTGAAATGTTGCTGGACAACTAATAAATATATGCCGATCTTTCACATGACTAGGATTATAAATATCTTAGTTATAAGAAACTTTTCCACATTTGAGTTTTTCTGTTTAACTTGGTTATAATTCAGAGTATTCTCAATCCTTGCACTACGGAGCTTGGGTGCTTCCATTGATCCCATTTTATCATATCAGCCCTGGCTTTGGTGTCAACCATTCGACAAAGAATTACAATGATGTATCGTCCTTGAGGTGCAATGTTATTACTCTAGGATGCGATCGTGCTTGGAGGACTGCTGGCTTGTGATACTCCCTAGTAATCACATTCACAGGTGAAAGAGTCCCTTCTCACTTTCAAGCTTTTCATCAGTGGTAGGATATCAAGTTTCTTTTTTTTTATTGCATATATAGTAAAACAATAGAATATAGTGAGCTCAAGTTATTGATTCTCAGCTTCTTGTGTCATTAATGGTTGCTAAATCACCAGGTAGTTTTCTTGCATTAGAAAGCATGCTTATTGCTGCATACATTGTTATGCTCT
The DNA here is from genome assembly GCA_001647135.1 of Pontederia paniculata. NCBI lineage: Eukaryota > Viridiplantae > Streptophyta > Magnoliopsida > Commelinales > Pontederiaceae > Pontederia > Pontederia paniculata. The sequence goes on from LTAE01003654.1 coordinate 29,989, forward strand.
ATTGGGTCGAATGTAGTTCACGGCCCCATTTGGTGTTCAGATATCTTGAAATAGGTATTGATCGTTCAAATGGTTTCCAATCTATTTTGTTAGTACATTGTGCTTGATGTTGCATTAGCTTGGTTATAAGAAATTATTCCTCTCATTCAAATGGGAAACAGCAACAGTTGGTGTACTTGGTTCACCTTCAATGCAACTTGGTTATAAGAAATTATTCCTCTCATTCAAATGGGAAACAGCAACAGTTGGTGTACTTGGTTCACCTTCTTGTGATTGCTCCAAATGTACTATTGGATCTGTATGACTTATGAAGTCTAAATCATCTCTTGTTGATACCCATTTTATGAGAAGAGTTATAAAAGTTTATGTAGAAACTGTGTAAATTAGGTAAAGAATTATCTGAAATTATCTACTTTATATATTATATCACGTAAATGGAGAGAGAGAGAGAGAGAGAGAGAGAGAGAGAGAGAGAGAGAGAGCACCACAAGGTCCAAAGTGTAGGCATAAGGTTTCTATTCTGGATCTTCGATCGAATTTAGCAGTGAGATATGAAACAGCCAGTTAGTGAAAAAAAGGCGGGCTTAATCTTGGCTATTCATCATATGATTGCACCATTGAAATCAATCCACTAATTAGAACTCCAAACCAAATACAAAACCCTAAATTCCACGTGACATTCATGTCTCGCAACCTCGTGATGATCCCTGAACGGATTGTGATTATCCCAATGTTCTCCATCTTCTTGCATGGAGCAACATGCAGCAGTGGGCTTTTGGATGGTAACAGATTCTTTCTCTTGCCAGCAGATTTAGCTTTGTTCATTCGTGTCAATGCTGATCCCAATGACTGGGTTTAAGGTTGGTAAGAAGCAGAGCTTCAATCTCATATGGCTGCATATCATAAGTAGCTTCGATTTGGTTTTTATGGCCTAGTTTGGTAGGTAGAATTCGAGATTCTCCGAATTCTGATGAATAGTTTAATTTGATAGATTAATTTTAATTGTGTTTAGATGAGCTAAAAATATAATGATTATAAATAAATTTTAAGAATATTTAGATAAAAATTGAGAATATAAAATATAAAATATATATCTAATAATAATAAAATTTATTTGAATTTAAAAATTATAGTAAGTAATATAAAACTAATATTATAAATTAATATTTTCATAAAAATGTATTTTATAAAATATATCGGCTAAACCTAAAATAATTATTATAAAATTAATGTCACAAAATATTATGTTAAAAATAATACTTTCATAATTTTTTTTAAATAATTATTAACTATACTAATAAATAATTTGTATTATAAATTAGTTATAAGGTAATAAATTATTTCTTACAAAATAAGTTTAAGTAATATAAAATTATTCTCGTGAATAATACAATTAAATAATTTATGAAACTTATTTTAATATCACATTTAAATTAATAAAATGTTATCATAAAAATAATTATATTATTAAGTTAGCATAAATATAGATTATTTTTTTAAAAAAATTATAATAATAAATAATTTATATTATAAATTAAATATAAGATATAAAATGTCAATTAGTGAAATAATTATATATTATATTATTAAGTTAATATAAAATTAAATTATACTATTTAAAAGTATAATTTGAGTAAAAAATTAAAAAAAATTAAAAAAACAAAGAGCGCGGTCAAAAAGGCAACATTTAATATTACCCATTGCGGCAGAATCATCCGGTTCCTACTGTTAGCAGGAACCGGAGGTTGGAACCCCGAGTCACGTGATCCGGAGTTCCAACGTTTGATTCTTTGCTCGATTATCTAAAACGTCAAAGAATCGAATGAAATCAGAGCTAGAACCCACTCGATTTTAGTTCTCGTTGTCAAATGTAGCCGATATGTTATATGTTGTAGCATGCAATGCCTCATGCATGCTTAGTTGATGAGTTTGATCTATGGGTCAATAATCTAAGCCACCAAATATGTGTCAAATTGAAGCACATGAGTTAAATTCTTACTAGTTAGTTCATTGTCCTCTAGTTGAAATTTTATTTGGAAAGAACATGTGTTTTTTGTGTTCCCTTTCATTACTCACCTGGAAATTTCAAGATATTATTTTGGCTCTCGCATCTGCCACAAGTCTTATGTACTTTGGAGACAGACCAAGTGTGAATATTTGATTCGTTGTTTCTACAAAACTGGGCAAAGAAAAGTATTTGACATGGACTTGCTTAGCCTATGGCCCCATTTAGATTGAGAACACCATTGGAAATAAGGGCTTCTTCTCGTCTTTTTATCCAAACATTCATTTTTCTACAGCTGTGTAACTCACGTCATTTATTGTTGGAACATATGAATTAGTGAGAGCAACTTGTTCTTTCTCTACCCAAGAATAGGCTTGCTCTTGATGGGTTAAAAAGGTTGGGTTATTTATGAGGTCAATTGTCCTTATCCAAAGAGAAAAAAAATTATAGCCAAACGCGGTCATAAAGGGCATATGGGAATATGAGCGGCCATAAGCTAGCATGTTCTCTAGATTTCAAGTTAGCAGTTGTCAGACCCTTGGATGGTCAGTGTTGAAGATTCTTGTATTACGTTCCTTCTTTTCTCTAGCAGGTTGGCGCAATGGTCACTAGTTTAATAGCAATTTTCTTGATGTTAAAAAAAAAAATTGGTTTCTGCTTAATGGTGAACTGGACGGTAAATGTTAAACCTTTAGAGTCTTCTAAGGTCTCACTTTTGAGAGTCAAATTACTAGCTATTGGCTTATAGTAGTTACCCCGGTGATTATGCTTGATTCTTTTAGGCCCAATGTCCTTTGTAAATTTTATTTCGACCGGAATGTGATAGAACAACTAGCAGCAACCCTCATAATAAATGTACGAAATTTTGGCTCGGGAGGCAAATATCCATAAATACAATGTTTATTACTAAGTAGCAAAGATTCAAGAATAAAAAGTCCTTGTGTGGCTTCAAAGGAGCTTATCAATTTTCTGTTGTCATAGCGAGCTTATTAATTTAAGCAACAACATTCTCTATGGTCTTATTTTCGCTAACACCCCTCAAATATAAATTTATCAATTTTAGTTTTAGAACTTATTCGAATTTATCAATCTAGTCATTCCGTTAAACTTTGTCCAAGATTCTATTAAATTTATTTTTCTATTAATTACAAAATGATAATTTTATCCTTTTCTTTAAATATTAAAAAATATTTAAAAATTAACAACTTGATCAAAATATTTCATAATTATTAAAAATATTATTAAGTAATATTTCTATCCTTACATTATTTACTTTTATTTTTATAAAGTTTTTTATTGTATTAAAGAATGAAGGGTAAGAATGGTATTTCATAATTATTAAAAATTAACTTAACCAAATTTTGGTTGAAATTTAACGGAATGACTATATTGACAAATTGCAATAAATTTGAGGACTAAAATTGATAAATTTATAGTTTAGGATTAGATGAGGAAAAAAATTAAAGTTGAGGAGGTGTTAGCGAAAATAACCCTTCACTAAATGATACTTTGAACTCCATCCATTATAATAGATGCATAACATTCATAAAGCACAAAATGGATTAATAAGAACATACATCATACATTTTATGTAGAGGAAGTATTTGCATTTGCAAATTGTTAAAATAAATTTGGAGATCAAGCCATGTGAATATTACAAGGGATATATATATATATATATATATATATATATATA
>LTAE01003654.1:34721-46161 GCA_001647135.1 Pontederia paniculata
ATATATATATATATATATATATATTTATATTATGTATGTATATATATTAGATTGCAATCACAACAAGTGATTATACGCATATATTAATTTATTCAAAGTTGATATATTTGTATACATATATGATTTTTGAAATCATTCATTGAGAATAATTTGTGCATATGTTTGCTTCTTTTGAAAATCGTCTATATGCTTGAACGATATATATTTTGAAAATCTTTTGAGATTGAAAATAAAAAAATTAAGAAAAACTCATATTGTGACATTGATACTTTAACTTTTTTAACTTGTTGAGTGATACAATTATAATTTTGAAGAGCTAATCAAAGTCGGTCGATCGACCTTGGTCTGAAAGTACTAACGGCTAATTCCTGCATAAGGTCGGTTCGACGTTGGTTGATCAACCTTAGGCTAGAAAAATATTGTTCGAACTTCAATGAGATATTTGCCCATATTTCCATTTTGGGTCGAGACATGAATACAAAAGTTTAGATAATCTTATTAGCTTTCCACGGAATAAAAAATGGGTTCAATTGGACATCTACGCGAAGAGTCATGACCAGAATAGTGAGGGGGTATATTTGGAACAAAGTTATAACGTGCTAGTTTTTGGCCAAGAAGAAAGCAACATTCATATTAGTAGAAGACACTTATAAAAGAGCTTCCAAAGGGCTAGAATGACATGAGGCTTCATAGGAAACACAACCATAAAAAGAAAATCAAGTTAAGAAGTTTCTTGAATCAAATTGTTGAATCTTTTCTTTTCACTCTTGTTCTTGAGTGTGAAATTGTAAAAGAGAGATAGTAAGAGAGCTTAGTTAGTATACCTTTTGCTGAGGGTTAGCTCCTTTGTAGTAGATGTTCGATCTTACCTCTCGGGCTACAGAAAAATTGGAGGGAGTGCTCCTTGGTGAAGAGGTTTGTCTTACCTCTTGAGCAAAGAAAAGGTGTTGGTGTAAAGGATTTTCTTGCCCTATTTTGAAAAGAAGAAAATCTAATGACCGGTGATCTCAAGGTTGAGAGTCGAAGTGGGAATATAAGCGGTGGCCGAACCTCATCAATAACTCTTGTGTCTTGAGTTTGCAATTTCTCTTTTATTTGTTTTACATATCATTTTGCATTCTCAATTATATCATTATCATATTTGTTCTTGATCAAGAGATTGGAACATATAATATACTCGATTCTGCATGCCAAGTTATGGGGACTAAAATTTAAGCACCAACACAACGTTTTAGCATGAGCAAAGTGTATCTGTACTGCGAGCATTTGATAATTTAATTGATAAAAACCTTTCTTAAACTACTACTCATGTATGTGATGAAACAAATCTTTTACATATTATGCATGACTCGTAAAAATGATGTATGTGATGAAAGAAATCTTTACATATTATGCATGACTCATAGAATGATACTATACATATTCAGTCATCTCAAACATCTAGAAGAAGAAGAAGAAGAAGAAGAAGAAGAAGAAGAAGAAGAAGAAGAAGAAGAAGAAGAAGAAGAAGAAGAAGAAGAAGAAGAAGAAGAAGAAGAAGAAGAAGAAGAAGAAGAAGAAGACTTCGCTTACATTGAGGAGATGACTGATGGAAAAGGTTTTGAGGACTTTGTGATTGTAGATGTCGTCGTATCCGCCCAAGATGAGGAAGCCTTGGAGGACCTCTGTCGGAGGTGGCGCGGCGACGATCGGCTGTACGACCGACAAGGAGCTCAAAGGCGACGACATGGGACCGCGGTGGCCGTAGATGTCGCATATCTTGCCCCCGTTGTGCCCGCAGTTTGGACAAGGGCGCTCCGTCGCAATCTTCAGCATCGTAAACAAGAACAAGGAGCAAAATCGAAGGCTATCTTTGCGTCGGGAAAAAAAAAGACGACGTTAGTATTATTGTTATTATTATATTATAAAAGGCGGTGTTTTGGGTTCTCATCGGATTGGAATCCATCCCATATATATGCAATGTAAGGATTGGTTACAACTCCGAAATTTGGGGAGATCACATACTTGGAAGAGGGGAAAACTATTAAAAATATCTATCTATCTATCTATCTATATAATAAATATTTTATTAATAATAAACATAAAAATAATAAATATTAGAAATATCTAATAACTTAAGTTGTTTATATAAGATAATGTTATATTAATATTAATGTTTTTTGTATTAAATGAGTCAGGTATCATATTTATGGAGTTTATCAAATGATTCCTTTTACTGCTGGCCAAAAATTTGTAGGTGGGTGGGTTTCGATCGAAACCTTTATACAATAGTAATGCGAGTAATAGTAGATTCATTAAATAACTTCGTATAGGAAGGGGGGACTATGTTTATTATTTCTAAAAGAAAATTTAAAGTGTCACTAATTAACTACACATATATTGAGTTACCAATATTAACAACGTAACTTTCAGTTGGCAACAACAATAGATGTTTAGTTAATATCATCAATAACAAATTGTGATTTTCTTAGAGATATTTATTATTATTATTATTATTATTATTATTATTATTATTATTATTATTATTATTATTATTATTATTAGTAGTAGTAGTAGTAGTAGTAGTAGTAGTAGTAGTAGTAGTAGTAGTTAATTCATTCAAGGTAGGACTCTTTGTAAAATTGACATATTTATTTTATATTTTTAAGAAGAGAAAATTTATTATTTTATTTTATTTTTTAATTATTATATTATATTGTATTATATTATATTATACTCTATTCATTCTTAAAGAGGATGATTGTGAGATGATGCAAATAACACTTTTCATCCATCATCTATTTAGAGGTACACATGTAAAATATTTAAAATAATAGAATATAAATATATTTTCCATGAACTCCTTTTTAGAGATTTTATGTCTTTTTATATAATAATTTAATTTTATAATTCTAAATAAAAAAATATTTACTAAAACTTATTATTATATTATGCGACTTCATGAGAACTTCCATGTGGCTATTTTTTCGTTTTATTGAGGTAAATATGAAATAAATGAAATAATAAAATAAAAATCTATTAATTATTAACTACTTTTTTATGGCAAATGACACATTTCATCTCTTCTTTATTTATAGACTTAAATCTGGAATATTAAAAATAACAAAATAAAAATATATTCTTTACTAGCTACTTTTATGATTTTAGATAAAAAATATTTTCTTATAAAATAAATATCTTTATATTTTTTTATTATCTTATGTGGTTTCATGAGAGGTCGCCACATGGCTATTCAGTTATCTTGAGGTAAACATGTAAAAATTTAAAATAATAAAATATAAATATATTTTCCATGAACTCCTTTTTAGATATTTTATGAATTTGTATTTAATAATTAAACTTTATAATTCTAAATAAAAAACATTTGCTAAAATTTATTATTATAATATATTAGTATGTGACTTCATGAGAACATCCATGTGGCTATTTTTCTATTTATAAAGATAAATCTGAAATAGATGAAATAATAAAGTAAAAAAATCTATTAGTTACTAAATACTTTTTTTATGGCAAATGACACATTTCATCTCTTCTTTATTTATAGAATTAAATCTGGAATATTTAAAATAACAAAATTAAAATATATTCATTATTAACTACTTGTATGATTTAGATCAAAAATATTTTTTTAATAAAATAAATATATTTATATTTTATTATTATCTTATGAGGCTTCATAAGAGGTCGCCATGTTGCTACTTCTCTCTCTCTCTCTGTACATATATAAATAGATGAAATAATAAATTAAAAAAATTATTAGTTATAAACTACTTTTTGATGGCAAATGACACATTTCATCTCTTCTTTATTTAAAGTCTTAAATATGGAATATTTAAAATAACAAAATAAAAATATATTTTTTACTAACTACTTCTATTATTTTATATTAAAAATATTTTTTATAAAATAAATATTTTTATATTTTATTATTATCTTATGTGGCTTCATTCTACGTGGCTACTTCTACTTCTCCTTATGTATATAGATATATAAATTATATTATATGATATTATATTACACTCTCTTCATTTTTAAAGAGGATGATAGTGAGATGATGCAAATAACATTTTTCATCCTTCATCCATTTAGAGGTACACATATAAAATATTTTAAAAAATAAAATATAAATATATTTTCCATGAACTCCTTTTAGAGATTTTATGATTTTCTTATATAATAAGTAAATTTTATAGTTCTAAATAAAAAACCTTTGCTAAAATTGATTATTATATTATGTAACTTCATGAGAACTTCCATATGGCTATTTTTTCTATTTATAAAGGTTAATCTGAAATAGATGAAATAATAAATTAAAAAAATTATTAGTTATAAACTACTTTTTGATGGCAAATGACACATTTCATCTCTTCTTTATTTAAAGTCTTAAATATGGAATATTTAAAATAACAAAATAAAAATATATTTTTTACTAACTACTTCTATTATTTTATATTAAAAATATTTTTTATAAAATAAATATTTTTATATTTTATTATTATCTTATGTGGCTTCATTCTACGTGGCTACTTCTACTTCTCCTTATGTATATAGATATATAAATTATATTATATGATATTATATTACACTCTCTTCATTTTTAAAGAGGATGATAGTGAGATGATGCAAATAACATTTTTCATCCTTCATCTATTTAGAGTTACACATGTAAAATATTCAAAATAATAAAATATAAATATTTTTTCCATGAACTCCTTTTTAGAGCTTTTCTGTTTTTTATATAATAATTAAATGTTATAATTCTAAATAAAAAAACCTTTGCTAAAATTTATTATTATATTATGTGATTTCATGAGAACTTCCATGCGACTATTTTTTCTATTTATAGAGGTAAATCTGAAATAGATAAAATAAAAAAATCTATTAGTTACGAACTACTTTTTGATGTCAAATGACACATTTCATCTCTTCTTTATTTATAGGCTTAAATCTGGAATATTTAAATTGAAAAATCAAAATGTATTATTTACTATCTACTTTTATTATCTTAGATCAAAAATATTTTTTATAATATAAATATCTTTATATTTTATTATTATCTTATGTGACTTCATGAGAGGTCGCCACTTGGCTACTTCTATTTCTCATTTTGAGTATACTAGTCTATTAGTCCGACGCGATATTACAAAAGTTACAATATAAATATGTGAATCATCCCAACTCAATTATCATAACATATAATTTTAGTCTTATATCCCAATTCATTAATCTTATAAAAAATGAAAATAAATATTTAATGAATAAAATAAAAATATGATAATAACTATCACAATTCAATTATTCAAATTTCAGTAAAACTTAATATAAAAAAAATTACAGAAATAAGTTAAAATAAAAATATGAAGATTAGGATTCATTATTTTGCAAGCCAATAATTAATTATCTTCTCTATTTAATAACTTAAATTCAAATGTAAATTTTGTAAAGTACAACGACAATTAAAATCATGTATACAAATAAAAATATAAACAGTCATGTTGCACCAAAATATTTCGTAATGAATATGATTTTATTATTTTTTCTCACTTAAAAGCATGAATTACTTATGTAAGAATTAGTTAATGATTATTTTAACTCAAACACTAATAATAATAAAGTTATAACTTAAATAAATATCTAACTTATAAAATCATAGATATAACTCGGAGCTCGGAATATGGGAGAAATATGAGTCCACCAGCCTCCCAAGGTCCCCCCCCCACACCGGAAGAAGTAGATCAACTCCAACGAAGCACCAAAAGAGCTCGAAACATGGCAATCCTAGCCCATCTAGTTTGGGAAGGATGACATCATTTCATCGAGGTGGTTCGTGATGGCACCAATGTTCTTGCAAAAGATATCCACAAGAATGAGTTGATACCAACACTAAAGGACGAAGCTGAAGAGGTCCAGCGATCAAGAACATATAGGAGCGTCAAAACCAGGCTCAAAATCACTTGATGAGGAAGTAGAGGATTTTGCATCCAAATGAAGATCCTCCCTCATAGTCAAGCTAGTAGGTCTGAAGGTAAACATTGAGAACCTCCAAAGCAGAATCCGACAAATGTGGGCGAAAGCTGGTAGAATCTCAATAGTGGATCTGCCAAATGATTTCTACGTGGTGAACTTTACGACTATGGAGGATCTGAAGTGGGCACTCACTGGAGGTCCCTAGTTCATGCTAGGACACTTCCTATTTGTGAGGGAATGGGTGCCAGATTTTCATCCAATAAAAGCCAAAATCTCTAGTATTGTGATGTGGGAACGCATGCTAAAACTGCCATTGGAGCTTCACAACTGGATGATTCTAAGGAGAGTAGCAACTAGACTCGACAAACTTCTCCGAGTGGACATATTCTCTGCCAGTGGAGCTCGAGGAAACTTTGCACGGTTCTATATCGAGCGTGACATTGAAGAGTTAGTGATGTCGGAGGTGGAAATCAGGAATCACATATACAAGGTAGAATACAAAGGTCTAGGTCTAATATGCTCGAGTTATGGGAAGATCAGCCACACGGGAAGCTGCAAAGATCGATCATTGTTGATCACCGAAAGTGAAAGGGCCATTGGTACAAAACCTATAGGGGCCTTCCAACAATCACGCAACTAGGAGCAGAGTCCATCAACTCATACGAACCATGGCTCCAAGTCAAATATCCTCGTAGAAACCCCAAGCACAAAACCACAAGCAATAGACCTTGGAGGTAGAGACAAGCAAAAGCAAAATGAAAGGAGGTCACCCAATAGTCCAATCTTCCACAAGTGCCTCCTTACAAGGCAATAAGGCCCCCCACCTGTAATGTCCACGCATGAACATGTACCAGAAGAGTCACAACAGTATTCGAGGTATGACACAAATGGGAAAGGAAAGGCCCCATTAAATGACCACCAAATAGCTACTAACGAGTCAAAAATGAGGGGATAAGCGAACCCCTATGGGTATGGCTATCAGGAGTGCAAGTCTAGTGGCACAAGCCTGATGGCTGACGTTTGATAACACCCCTATATGTTTTTTTATTAATGTCAAAAAAAGTTTTTTGCTGGAATTGGCGAGGAGCTGGCAGCCCAAAATTCATGCAGACCTTAATGGAGTACAAGTGGAAGCATAAACTAGACACTATAATAATTGTTGAACCAAGAATAAGTGGACGAAAAGCATACTTGGTCTATCGTAAATCCGTGGTTTTGAAGTTGAAAGGATCGAGTCACAAGTTTTCTCAAGCGGCATATGATTTTTTGGCGATCAATAGTTGTGTAGATAACAACCATATCCTACCATGAACAAGCACTTCATTGCCTTGTTTCCACAGTGGGAAACAATTGGTACCTAACAATGATCTATGGAAGCCCGCAAGCAATCAAATGTCAATTGCTTTGGGGAAGAAATCAAACGGCTAGCGCTCGCGCTCACAGCATTGCCTTGGCTCCTTATTGGAGATTTTAATGATCTATTGGATGCCTCGGAGAAGTCTGGAGGTGCTCCAGTTAACCCAAATGATGTGGATGCTTTTTATAACACTCTAAACGTGGGAGGCCTCATGGACATCGGAAGTTCCGATCCAAGGTATACCTAGAGAGGCCCACCCTATAAAGATGGAAGAATTTTTTGAAAGGCTCGATAGAGCATTATGTAATGCCACTTGGAGAAGAACCTTTGCAAAGACATAGGTGACCACTCTTCCGAGGGTTAAATCAGATCATCATCCTTAAGGCTTTGTATCGACTACCGAATGTTGAACAAGGCAACAATCAAGAACAAGTATCCTCTACTACGCATTGATGATTTATTTGATCAACTATCATCGAAGGCAGTGTTCTCCAACATTGATCTCCCAAGTGGATATCATCAATTAAGGGTTTTTGAGTAAGAGATATCGAACATCGCTTTTCAGTCGAGGTATGGACATTATGAATTTCTCGTTATGCCTTTTAGACTAACGAACGCCCCTGCTGCTTTTATGGATCTTATGAATATGATCTTTAGGTCATACTTGGATAAGTGTTTCATTGTGTTCATTGATGACATCTTGATCTATTCTTCGAACCCCAAAGAACATAAACACTTGAGAATTGTGTTGGGAACACTAAGAAGGCACAAATCATATGCAAAATTTTCCAAGTGCGACTTTTGGTTGAAGGAAATTATGTTCTTATGGCATATTGGGTCAAAGGATGGCATCATAGTAGATCCAATTAAAGTAGAGGTCGTTGTTGATTGGAATAGGCCAAAGACGGTGATAGAAATTTAGAGTTTTTTAGGATTGGTTGGATAATACCAAAAGTTCATACAAGATTTTCCAAGATAGCATCTCCTTTGACTTATTTGACAAGGAAAGGAGTGAAGTTTGAATGGGCACCAAATGTCAAGCAAGTTTCTTGGAGCTCAAGAAAAGGCTCACAACTGCACCTGTGCTTACCATACCTTCGAGAAGTGGAGGATTTGTCATCTATAGTGATGTTTGCAGCACTGGTCTAGGTTGTGTGCTAATATAACATGGGACAATTAGCTTATGCATCGAGACAAATTAAGAAGCATGAAGTGAATTATCCAACTCATGATTTGAAATTGGCGGTGGTTGTCTTTGCTTTAAAGATATGGCGACATTACTTGTACGGAGAGATTTTTGAAGTGTTTACGGATCATAAAAGTCTAAAGTATGTGTTTTCTCAAAAGGAATTGAATATGAGGCAATGGAGATGACTAGAATTCCTTAAGGATTATGAATTTTCTATTTTGTATCACCCGGGAAAAGCCAATACCATGGTCGATGCTTTGAGTAGGAAATGTGAAGGATCACTTGCTTGTCTAAGGGTTCACAAGTGGAACCCTTTTGAAGATATAATGCAACAGAACCCGACTCCCATTGATGAAAAATGTGGCATAGATGGTACTCCATGTAATAGAATCAAGCTTAGTAAGGAGGATCATCGAAGCCCAAAAAAAGAATCTAGAATATGACTACATGATTTTCTTATGTAAAAAGAAAACTGCAAGTTTCACCTATTGCAAAGATGGTACCATAAGATTCAAGGATCTCTTATGGGTTCCGAATGATAAGGTTTTATGAAGGTCAATTTTGTATGAGTGTCACAAGTTCGAGTTCACTATTCATCCTGGGAGTACCAAGATGTTTAAAGACCTACAAATAAGCTTTTGGTGGAAAGGGGCACGAAGAGAAAGATCGCTAAGTATGTCAAGATGTCTTGTATATCAACAAGTTAAAATTGAGCACCAAAGGCCATCTGGAATTCTTCAACCTTTGGAATTATCTGAATGGAAATGACAAAGTATAACCATGGACTTTGTGATGGAATTACCAAATACCAAGAGTGGACATGACTCGATATGGATAATTGTTGATAGATTGACAAAGTCGGCTCACTTTCTACCAATGAAAGTAAGTCAATCAATGGAGAGTTTGTTGGACTTGTATGTCAAGAAAATTGTTCGACTTCATGGGATTCCCACATCTATAGTGTCAGATAGAGATCCAATGTTTACTTCCAGATTTTGGAGAAGTTTACAAGATGCTTTTGGCACAATGCTGAATTTTAGCACCACATTTCATCCGCAAACCAATGGACAAAGTGAGAGAATAATCTAAACACTTGAAGATATGCTTAAGGCTTTTTCATTAGATTGACATGGTAGTTGAGATACTCACTTGCCACTAGTTGAATTTACATACAACAATAGTTATCATACAACTATCAAAATGACTTCATTTGAAGCTCTATAAGGAAGACCTTGTAAGTCACCTTCATGTTGGACCGAAGTTGGTGAAAGAAGACTTGTTGGACCTCAATTAGTGCAAGATTAAGCTAACAAAGTCGACTTGATCAAGAAAATGATGTTGGAAGCACAAAGTAGGCAAAAAAGCTATGCTAATCAAAAGAGGAAGGAGCAAATCTATAATTTGATGTTCAAGACTTCACCAACAAAAGGGGTAATGCACTTTAGTAAGAAAGGAAAATTAAACCCAAGATACCTTGGACCTTTGAGATCATCAAAAAGATCGGTGAAGCGGCTTATAAGTTAACACTACCACAATCATATGATGTGTTACATGTATCAATGCTTAGAAGATATTATCACGATGATGCCAATGTTATAAGAATTGAAGAACCAAACATCAAGGAAGACTTGACATATGAAGAACAATCCATTAAAATATTGGAGTATCAAAAGAAGCACCTTCGAAACAAGATAGTATCAATGGTCAAAGTGGCATGGAACATCATGAGGGGGATGATGCTACTTGGGAACTTGAAGATGAAATGAAGAAAAAATTTCATACCTATTCGGTGAGTACTTATCTTTATGATTATGCAAATTCGAGGACGAATTTTATTTTAACGGGGTTCGATAAACCCCCAAATTTTTGTGTTAAATCCCACTTAGTTGAACCAACCACTAACTCCAAAATGGCCCAAAAATCTCACTTAAGTGAGTTGCGCCCTAGGTATAAAAGGGACAACCAACCACCTTTTCCCATTTTCTCACTTCCCACTCTCTCTTGCTCTCTTCTCTCCATCACACTCCAAATGTTAGGCTTTTAAGGAGCTCTCAAATTGTTTCAGCTCAAGGTGGGATTGTAGATGAACTGAAAGCTCAACAGGGACCTATGCATCAAAGAAGAAAAAGGAAGAAAAACTAGGGTTTTGCTAAGGCATGTAAAGGGAATCCAATCCTTCATGTTCTTATCTCATTTCTATGGATTCGAGGAGTATAAGAACACTTGTTCTTAGAAGATAGAAATGTGACGGGTGGCATGTAGGAATTCATGCATGAGTGTGATTGTTCTTGTGTTTCAATGTTTCTTCCATATGAAATTGTTAGGCTCTGAATCATATGATGAATGCCATGATCCTATTTTGTTATTGAAATGTTTATAGACCAAATCTATGATTCCCCCATGCTATGAATCCTATGTCCATGAAAAAGATGAGGTAAGAACCCTAAATGTGCATATGAACCCTAGATTATAACCTAGGTCAATTGAACTTAAATCTCATATTCTTATGTTTAATTGAGCATGTCAAGAATCCCATAAACCATGGATTTCCTTAAGTATGCATATTCTACTGATAAATGATTCTTAGTACATAAATGTGTCAAGTTAGACATGAAGACGGACATGAATGGGAGAGAAAAACTTCCCAATACAGTGTCTCACTATGGGTGGGCCGTAGTGAGGCACAAAATGACCGTAGGCATATAGTGTGTCACTACATCCAGCCCGTAGTGGTCTCCCCTTCGCTACGATCTGGCTGTAGCGGCCTTACACCCCCTCGTAGCACACCTCACAGGGGTCGTAGTGACCCTACCCCTCGTAGCGCATATGCTATGGACCGTAGCACGCCCCTTTTTGCCTGTAGTGCAAGTTATTTTTTTTGCAAATGTTTATATTGATTAGTAAATTGCCTATATTATGATCCATAT